>CM076571.1:337972280-338102800 GCA_034641835.2 Pinus albicaulis
GCAGGATCCCGGATTCGTATGTAGGAATATTTTCTTGAAGTTCAACATCTGCCAGATCTAGAGACTGATTGTCTCATTTAGGAAGCTATTTATAGTTCCAGATTAAATCTTTGATATATTTCAGAGAACAAATTTGGCATCGGTTCTTGTATTCTTACATGTTTCAAATCTCTTTGGGACCAATATTGCAGCCTCTGCATAGATCTGCCACAAAGATCAAGATTGGTCCGGTTCAAGGAAGGCACAAAGGCAAAGAACGCTGCAAGGGCCAGGATCGTGTGGATAAATGGTTGGGCCATAAGGCCATTGCACTTGACAGAGTAATCACGTGGTGGTTGCTGACAATCGGAGCGACATATTGCCAAGCTCCAGATCAAGGGAAGAGAGCCATCGCGCGGGGTCTGAGCATTGGAGCAAGCGCAGGATTGGGGCGTAGTTATAGACCGTGAAGCCATGGAATTCGTGAGGGTGAAGCGTGGGTACAAGCGCGACACGATAGATCACGAGCATTGGTATAGGCGTGGGTTGCGCACCCTGATCCCAAGATTGAAATTCGTCTTCACAGTCCGTAGGAGGTGAGATTAAACATTGGCGTAAGCGCAGAACGTTGAGATTGCCTCAAGGGCGAAGGCGCAGTGATTGGCACAACACCGTCAGCGTGGTCGCAACATTGATCACAAGCACGGGTCAAAACGTTGATCAACAACAAGTGTATTCGAGCCGCTGGTGTTGGATTCGATCACGTTTGAACATTGAATATATTGTGGGCACAAATTATAAATATTTAGTGAGTTGTGCACATATGTGAAAGGGATATCAGTTAGAGATTATCATTTGGAAAGTTTGACTCCCAACCGCAGGAGTTCCGTTAGAGGGCCAAGAGACCACGCTCATTAGCGAAGGGTTATCGATCTGTTAGATCTCGTCAGGATCTGAGCTAACCGCACCCCAGAGCCAAGCTAGAAATCGAAGGTTGAGGGTGCAGGAGTTTGGAATATCATAGGCCAAGGGGGGCTCTATTATTCTAATCGAGGGTTTGATTGTCTGTTTTAACGAGGATTTCAGAGTTGTGTTACAAAGCTTTGTACTCTGTTATCTTCATTGGAAAGGCAGTGGATTTAACATGAAAATGTTGTATAAGGAACCACAGGTCACTGCTTATTCAAGATTGAAGTCGTTGATTCTAGAACCCAAAGCGCAGATATAAGAAGATTTTTACAGTTCATAAAGTGTTTTTAGGGAGCTAATGTTGGACGGAATTGGACAAGTTTCAGTTGGAGGCCAAACTAATTTACTTGTGAGGGTCGCCAACCTCTTCATTGCAGACCTCCTTTACAAATCGAGATCATCTTGCATTAAGGCCAAAGGAAATGTAAGTAGAGGCCAAATTTCATTATTCTGTGGGCAGAGTTCCATAATTTTGTTTGAACGAGTTACCTTGCAATTAGAGGACGAATTTCATAATTAAATTTGTTCTGAAGGGAGAACAAATTTCCTTGTTCCCTTGTGGCCAACTACTTTGGTAAACTGAGCTAGAAGGTCTGAGTTACAATAAGTTGAGGCCTGAGGATCTCTGCAAATTTGGAGAAAAATGAATCAGCTAACTTTGTGCTAGATCACTCGCTGTTAGAAGGATCAAATCCACGAGGTTGAGTCTTTCGCGAGGACGAGATATTTCTGAAGATCATACGAAGGATTCTTGACAACATAAGGTTCAAATTTGTTCTACTCCTTGCAGCTGATCGGAGTTTTAGCAGAGATCGAGCTTCTTGAAGGATGTTTTGTTTTGTTGTCTCCAGTAGCTTGAGCTAGCTGGACCCATTTATCCAATTGATAAATTGAAGAAGTTTGTTTGCGAACTATTGTTGAAAGATTTTAACAAAAACTTTTGAAATTTGGTTGGTTATTTAGCCCTGGTACACTACAGTGGTATTGTAACCCTAATTTATTTAATAGATTTGTCAGCTGCTCCTATTATATTTGAGTGGTATCACCGCATAGGAAATCCAGATCAAGGCTATTATTGCAGGAGAACATTGCTATTGCAGAAGTTTATTGCCAAAAATCATTAATTGCAAGAGAAAAATTTGTTATTATTTCTATAAGGATTTATTATCTCAACTCAAAGGAGGCAAATCAATTTTAATGAAGAAATCCAAGGAAAGAGAAACATGACCAAGTGTTGAAATCCATTGATGCCAAGCCATAATGTCATCACTTTACTTTTGGAAATGCCTCAGGAATCAACATAGTAATACATTAGTTGATTCTTTGGGCTACAATACTTCTGTGGATAAAAAATGGCAACAACTTACAGATCAGAAGCAAGAGCATAACAAAATGCCTTTCTCTCGGAAGGTCCATGTTATCCTTCGGCAGTTAAAGGATATTCGGAAGAAAGATTTCAAAAGCAAGTGTCTCTTTGAACTTGGATCCAAATTGTAGGGTACAAGGTCAAAAGATGTCCTCCTACGGTTGGATACCTTATATTTAGCTTTGTGTCTGATAGAGCAATCAGATTGGAGAGGGTCAAGTTGGGCCTTGAATCCATCCATGCTTGCTTTGATACAACCCAGTTTCTTGGAGCATTCTTGTGAAAAGGTTAGACTCACAGTTGCCTTTTGTCTCAGTAAAATCTTAGCCTTAACAATGCCACTACCGCCCTACAATGATGACATTATGAGAAGGATTTTTTGGGTGATGGTAGAGGCCCTCCAAGGGTTGGGCAATATCACCCTTTAAACTTTTCCCTTTAAACATTTTCAGAGGTGCAAAATTTTACAATGCATGGCGAAATTCAGATTTGCTATATTTATGTTGGATCTAGAGTGTGATGACTTAATCCTTCAGATGCTCCCATACTTCTGCACCAACATTACAACATCTCATCCAAACCATGTCAAAACAGACATGAACTAGATCATGTCCCTAATCTTGGGAGAAGATAAGGTCATCTCCAAACAACTGAGATCCAAATTGTTGGCCATTTGGAGGAAGGAGCTAATTGTAACGCCTATTGCCTATGAACTAGTTGAGGAGTTGGTCAAACAAAATATCAAATTACTTAGGAAGAAGTTGATCAAGGAGGAACTAACAAGGATTTATGGAGACAACAAGATTGAAGTAAGAAGGAAAGGTATATGCTTTGTATGCAAGGGCCCTAGGGCACTTAACCACTCATGCTCAAATGTCATGAAGGAGATAACAGGAACAAAGCAAGATTTCTCTACTATAGTTGAGTCCATTGATTTGCAGGAGAACATCCGTGGAGGATACGAGCAGTTAAGTAAAAGTTCATCTGAGCAACAAAATGTTTCTGTGAGCACAAAAGACAAAGGAAACAACATTCAAGGAGACTTGCGGGGTGAATCAGCGATGATGGACCAACACAATGAACACTTGGAGATGCATGGGTACAACATACATGATGAGCACTTAGGAGAGCATGAGGATGAAACACAAATTGTTTCCACAAGTGGAGAAGGACATGGAGAAGGCATTCAGGGACACTTGAATGGAGAACCAGTAGTAGAGAACTAGCATGACAAGCATGAAGGGGAGCATAACAAACATAGTATGCAGGATGCGCCACTTCGAGTGAGCCTTTCAAAAGCTCAAGTTGTAGCTGTGATAGTTGAGCATCAGGTGCAGGAAGATACACAGGCACCAGAATTTCCAAGAAAGGACTTCCATAGAAAGATTGAGCATTTTAAGACAAATCTTATGATGTTGAAGAAAAGAATCCAGTCAGTTCAAGGCACTATCTTACAGGAAAACATAAAAATTGAGGAACTCATAGGAGTATGTGCCAAATTGGCAGCCATATTGTCTAGTGTTGAGGAATGACTCAAGTCCATCTCAAGGAAACCAAAAGAATATAATTGGGAGTTGTAGAGCAACCCTCTACAGGAGTACATAGATAAGGCTTGCAACACTACCACCCCACCTTTATACATTGGGGGGAGCAGAACAAAGTTCTCCAAATGATGTTGAGTAACCGAGTGGAGCAACATGAGTGGGGCATCGAGCAACATCAACATAGTAGATTTGTTCCATGTGCAGGTATTCATCCTTCCCACAACATGGATTGGCGAGAGATTATGAGTTGGTGCTTTATTGATGATATGATTTTAAGGACACTCTTAGCCAAGGGCATATCACAGCATGGGCTCTTAGGCACAAAGAGTAATGGAAGGATAAGGTGGTATTATAACCCATAGGTCCCAGGACTTAGGTGGCATTGGGATCCAGATCGATCTATTGAGGGCAAGATTGGCTGGAGGATTGGTTGGGATCCAAGTATTGAAGGATCCATTTAGGATTATTTAGCATGGAGGCATGGGATAGCACACTGGTTTGTATGGGATCCTAGTATCAATGTACAAATGTTTTTGTGGATAGAAGTGGATTGCTTGAGGGCAAGCAATCTTTGGGCGGAAGGATTTGTAATATCCCTTTTTCTTCATATGGTCAAAATGGACGAAATTTGTCCATGGTATTTACCGTGGTATTTTCCCATGTTATTTGCCTTTGTTTTTCGAGGAAAAACAATAAAATAAGGTTTCTAGAGAGTCCATCAAGCCCATAAAAGGGGATAGGACGTAAGGCATTTGGATCATCATGAGTTATCTATCTATTTTGTCTTTGTTGAGAACTTGGCAAGGGCAGTTCTAGTTTGATCCCAGGGACGAAAACCCTGTGGGAATAATTTTTCTGGTGGATCCATCCAAGGCCTACGATTGTACTTCAATGTCTTGATTTCTCATTTGATGAGTAGCCTTGCATGCCATTGGCAAGGGTTTCTTATGTTAATTATTCTGGCATGTACTATTTGCAGTAATTAATTACATAAAATGGTTGCATTTCCGGGTCCCTTATGTGTTCTCATTTTGTTGAAAGCTTATGTTAATTAGACCACTAAAGTGTGCTAGATCTGTTAAAATTTTTGCCATTTGGGATTGTACAAGGTAACAAAAAATTATCCTTACAAAATCATTGCAATGCAAACTTAGGAATCCTTTTCAGGTATGAATCATATGAGATGAATAATGAATGTTTTCTGTGTTTATTCCAAACAAAACCTACCGTCGGTTGTAGTGGGATATAGCTGCAGGGTAACATGTATGCATTTGGAAATCAAAGGCCGCATTACTTACCAGTTGCAATAATAAAATCAATATTTTAATTTCAATTTAGTTCAAATGGCAGCTTCCAGTACAAAATTTTGATGATACCATTTACCTGCTAAGAGATATTTCTACAATCAAACATAACTATCACGGCATGATCTGAATGTAGTCATATAATCTCAAATTCTGTATTTAAATATATCTTAGCACACCCAAGGAATTTATAACCTTCCTCTACTCTCAGTCTCTACCACCCTGAGATATTACAAATTTGTACATTGAATCTAGCCACACAACCAAGCCCTAAAATGTCAAATAGCAGAATTGCCATGATGGCATGACATCAATTAATATAGTTGAATAATCGAAAAGCAGAGAAACTGACTTACAGCTAATGTTTTAATTTTTTTTTTAAATCAATTTTTATCTTTGCTGTACTTTGAGCCTACACCACAAACCTGAGATACAGTAGCACAATATTTTAATATGTACAAGATCTATCTCCCAACTCCGAATTTTCAGACATTCAAATATGCTTGGAAATCTCACCTAATTCATATGAAGTAACTAAGCACTATAACCAACTTGGAGTGACTTCCATTTCTCAGATGGGATTTGTGTGCACGCCTCTGCAGAAACTTCAGCCATGTTATCCACACTAACCCCGTTGTTACAAATATTTGCTAGAGCACGCATGTGTTTCATTCCGTACTGAGAAAGTGACCCACAGTGGGATTCAAATGTGCGTACCTGTCAAATTCAAGCAATATTAATAGTTAGCATTAAGATTTGTATGGGCTAAAATGTGGAAGATACTTCATACCCTATCACTAGGGTTAGGAACTAATCAATTTTACTGTTAGATGTTTAAAAGGAATATGCTGCAAACAGTCCTTGAACGTTTCTAACACCCTTGTTCTACAATCTTGTGGGTTGCAGAACAGGGGAGATACATAATACCATCTAACATTTAAATATTACCATGGTTTTAAGGCAGTCCCAATCATCAACCAAAGGTTGCCCTGATGGTCGCACAGCCTTCAACACTGCAGCGCCCATTTCTGATCCAAATAAAAGCTTTCCAATGAAGTTTATGCTTTTGTCCAAATGCAGCCGATGTGTCATGGATTCAATCAATTCTTGTTGAGCTTCCAACTTTTCTGTGGAATCAGGCTTGGATCTTTTATACTGCAAGTAGGGAGGATATCAATTTCTATTCTGAAGATAGTAACACTTTGATGGCCTAAAATATTCCCTATATTTCATTTAATTAGAATGATGTAAGCAATGAACAGAGTAATCCCAGAGATTATTCTAAATAATCCTATACTGATGTTTCATAACAAAGTGAATCATGTAAGTGCTGGATTGCCAAAGCAATTTCATATTGTGAAACTTAATTTGATACTTTTCACAATTGAAGAACCCAGTGAAAAAGCCTAGAAGAATCTCCACTGTTATAAGATTCTTCAATCTAGTAATCTTTACTGACCTTTTGCCACAGGTAGAGAAGATCTGCATCCCTTTGATTTATAGCTGCGGCATCCTTCTCTCTCTGATATTGTGGCAAACTATTCTCAAAGGTGGAATTAGCATTTGCAGGGTCAAATCCTATGTACAAAGACAATGGATCCTCGCTGATGGGAATGTCACCATATTGCATCACATGGGAACCCATTCCATATGTGTGATGGTTGGAAGTCCTTTCCTTCACCTATAAAATGCATGCCCCATCATCGTTAAAGCTTAAAATAACAATAGTAATAATAGACACACTGGAATAAGTTCAAATATGCAACTTACTATAAGATAGAGTTGAATTCACTATCAAAATTGTATTATTAAATTTACTCAGTTGAGGTATACCACATATAGTTTATGTAACTGGATATGTGCCCTTAGTGGAAGAATCTAGACCACTGCATAGTACTGGATGTGGGAAAAATCAATTATAGTAATTTGAATATGTCCGTGAAAGAAAAATTTATATTAAATCCATGCAGAAAGTGGAATAAAATCATAAAATACATATTGCATATGCCATAAATATAATCTATTCTACAATTTAATAGAGTAACTGCAGCCACAGAAAACAGCAGAATAATACTAAATTTTGGAGGATAAATCTCCCATTATAATGGCCCAAAATATTCAGCTTCAAAGAATTGATAGCAAAGAAGGAGCAGCTGAAGGTTGGGCTCTAGGGGCCCTGGTTTTCCATTATCAACATACAACTATGGAACTTTATGCTATGATTTATCTACAAGTATGTAGAGGGGATTTGGAATGAGGACAGTGGTTGGTAATCAGTAGACCATCTTATCTGCATCATCAGAAAGTACGTATATGACATAAAAATTGGATTTATTGCAATAAACACCACACCTAAAATTTTGTCGGACATCATTCTATAAGTTCATAAGATCTGCTATCAAGTATGCAACATGCAGAGATAAGGGGCCTTTGAATATCTTACTACTTGATACTGCTGATTTAAGGTTTCCTTCATCGTATTATGCATTTCACTGCCAACAGAAAAGCTAAGTTAGTATACAGACCCCTAGTGAAGGTCTTTCAAGGGAGAAAATCAGAATTGAAATCCAAAAATGCCTCGTCACCACAGCCAAACCTGTCTTCCATCCAAGCTACACTATACAAGTCTCCAAGGCAGGTGTCATATTCAAGGGGAGGAGAGGGCTCCATTCCAGGACAGTAGGTTCCCCAACTGCTTTCTTCTGCATTGGATGCTGTTGTAACATATATATTCATGCCCTCTGGAAGTAGACCCTCAAAAATGCTTCCACTTTCACATGCTTCAACATAGATTACCTGATGCATGAAACATATTATATCAAGTCTGGAAAAAATATTGACTGAAATTGTCTAAAACAAACTTTCAAGTATGTTGGGTTTCCCTTTTGGAAAGAAACTCTGCATCTGATGCTGGGGTGTTCTGTAGTTTATTAGGATATAGAAAGTTGATAGAAACTGAAAAATCTGGTAGTTGTGTGTCTGGAAATACAAAACGATGAAGGGTTGGTACTAGGCATACACTTCTAGCATGAAATATGGAAATTTGAAAAGCAGAAGGTGACAATTACTGTGTGTTACTTACCATCTGTTTGTAACTGTCAGCAGCATGTTTCTTCTTCAAGACATCGATAAGATCTATTGCATAGAGACTGGGACCAATAGGCATCCCTGCAACTCATGTCAGGAAAACTTGTAAATAGATCTCGAAGAGCAAAGATGAACGTTATGTATGAGCAATAAACTACATATTTAATTTTGCAATAAAATAACCAACCAGGTGAATTTTTACAAAACAAGGAATCGAATTGACCAATCTTCTAAAAGATTAGATTGAAAGCTATCGATGTTATATACAACCTGAATAAGTTTTGATAAGCGTTTCAAAAATGGATTTTGCAGATAATTTTTTTCTTCAAAATTGTTCTCATTGCCAAATTATAATTACATTTTAGCTAATGGTTTGCTTAGTTTAATAGTAAAATCATTTCCTCTGCTCTTTGCTCTTTGCATATTTATTGCCAGGTCACCCTCTTCTCATATTGACTCTTTGTCCTGAGGATGGATCCAGTTGGCAATCTGAAATGTTGATGAAATAAAGATGATTACTGTAGATTTCCAGAGCATTTGTTATTCCCACCAGTAATTTGGTGTTTTCAAACCTTGGAGAAGAATTCTCAGCTATTAACAGGAATATCAATTGTTGAAGTTTTTCTTGGCTTACTTGGACAAAAAAGAACGGCCTCATAGCAAAGTTAGATCCTAGTAATCTATATGAGTTGAATGGACAAGTCTGAAGTTAAGCTCGCTAGGATGCAGCCTCTAGAAGAAGGCAATCTGAGTCGCAACCCAAGTCACATATCACAATAAAATCATGACTGCTATTCTGCAACGGCTTCAGAGCTAGGTAAAAAGAAGGTCTGATTACATGGAAAGGGGGTTTCCTGATTTCTCGTGGCCTATGTTTCTTATTATTTTAAAGACCTTGAAAATGTAATCCAATTAGACAATGAATTGTTTGTCTGCTACTCTTCACAGATATCATTTTCTCTTGATTTACTAGAAATTAGGGTATAATCATGTCAGGATCTCTCATAAGCATACTGTTGGAAGCTTGATTTCCTTGGGCACTAATATGAGGGTAAAAAGCTCAAATAAGCCAAACAGCTAAACACAGTTGCCATTTTCATAGTAACTCTCCCTTTTATGCAGAGGCTGACTGGTTTTCTTTTTTGTTTCATACGACCCCTTGCTCCTACTGCTTTGAAGCTATATGCCTCTTTAAGATCCCAATGTCCTAAGGAAGTTCAGAGAGTTTCTCGATGGCCTCAATCAAAAGAGTGATGAAGTAAACACAGGGGACCTAACAGAGTGCATGCTAGAGTATATCTTGTACTATTACTGACCGAGCACTCCCGGTCCTCCATGGTCGGTGTAGTAAATGAAAATATGGTCATTAGGACCACTGTCAACAACCTTTCCACTGCCACCTTTTACAGAGTCCTTATCTCCAAGAATAACAGCAAATAAGTTATCTACAGTTACTTCCTTGCCTGTGTAGTCCTGCGTGACATGAAATCACACAATTAGAACCAGAAAGACAACCTGGCAGTAAGCAGAGAAAGTAATTGCTTGAACTCATCAAAATGGGCACCCACCTTGGGAACGCCTGCATACACATCACTGCCTTCAGGATGGTTGATAATAATCCCTGGTCGAGGATTTGCAGGATTGTTGGCTATGTCATCATACATGAACACAATAATATTCTCATCTTTCAGTCCGCCTCTTTTAAGGATTTGATATGCATGGCAAACATCAGCCTGTAAACAAGTGACTCAAGACTTAGCAGAGCTGTGCTAAAGCTCTGAGTAACATAAATTGAATGCATCAAGAGTTTACAGTATGGATCTATATATATTTTTTTATAATAAGGAACAATTGGAACCATACTTTTGTATAGAATTATAGAATAAATATGATAGAACAGTTCATCAAATATCTATATGATGAATATATTTAGAATTATATATTCCTATAATCATAATCTTGCCCTACATGAACATCTCTATGTACCTTGAAGACCAAATAACAGACAGATCTAAAACAACTCTTCTTGTTTCCAAAGGTGTTTTAAAAAATATGGTCTAGAGGGCAAAGAGTGGTATCTATTCTACCAAATTTATCAACAAAGTACATCGAGCCTCATCCTGTGAAATTCATGGCATGCAGGAAGAAAAGAATGAAATTCCAGTGATCTGCTTAACACTCCCCAACCTCACCAGCGAACCTATGCATATGCAACTATTATCATTATAAATCATATATAGCCAAGTGCATTGAAGCATATCAGATTCAGCTATAGATATATCTAAAATTGAGTGAACATGTGTTCTTAATTGTCTGCCCAGAAACATAGTAATTGCTTCATTACCTAACATGTCAGATTTATCAAACCTACAGTATGTAGACCTTAGTGGGGACAACCATTCAGAAAATCACCTGATGTCTGTAGTTTGAATATCCAGCAGATCCAGCGAGGAGAACAGCCCATTGAGTTCCAAGATTTTCATCTTCACCATCTGTGGATAGCCGAATCTTGCTATCTTCACCATCTGTAGATAGCCGAATCTTGCTATCAAAATGGAATCTAGACGCATCAACAATCCCAATACCATGGAATCCCAGAAGGCAAAATAAGAGAAAAAGACACACAGAGAACATGACAGAACCCATCTCAACTACCCTTCAAAGGATCGGTCTTCTCCACCTACAATTCAAAATTTCTTTGGCATTCCAGAGAAAACAGGAGCACTAAATTTATAGAAATTTCCTCGGCCTTATGGAGAAAAATAAGATTTAATAACCTTATGGTAATTGTCCCAAAATAGGTAAAAACTGCATCGTAAAGGGCCTATGGGAAGTCCCTACACCTACTTGATCTTTTGGTTAAAGGTCCAGTCCATGCATAAGAGAATCAGAAGGGTGGCAAACTATGAGAATCACCGGTATGTGATCTCAATTATGAATGGGTAATCGCCCTTTTAATTATTATTTTATAGGTTTTGATGGATTTCGTAAGATTCCAACCTGTCGGGATTCTACCACTTAGAATATTTGGTAGATTCTGGTCACATCGTTTATTAGATTCAACCCATCAGTCTGAGGTGAATTTAGTAAGAGTAGATTAACAATGGTACTGTGGAAATAAATGCTTACGTTACTCTTATAACGACCCAGTTTATATGGGTTTTGTTTTCCAGAAATGGTTAAGTTTAATTAAAATTTCTTAATATACATGTTAAAGTTAGTAAAATTTGTTTTATATACTTTTCAAAATGAAATACTCATTAATCATACAATTATATTTAAAAATACACATATTTATCTAGGTTCATATTTTTCAATAAATTTATCAAGCTATTTTTAATATTATATTTAATAAACGGTTTATATATATTCATCTTTTATAAGTTTATCTATAATAATCTTTTCTTATAAATTTACAAATTTATCTGTGTAATGTTAAGTTTCATTTATTTATTTTCCCTTTTTAATTCTAATCTATATCGAATTTAAAATATTTATCTATGTTCAATATTTACTATAAAATTTATGTATGAAATGTTAATTTTCATTTTATAGTAATTTTATTTTTTTCCTATTTGTATGTTCAATATTTACATAAAATTTATATTTTAAATGTTAAGTTTTGTTTTATTTTTTATATTATAGTTTATCATTTTCTTATTTCTCAATTCATATAGAGTTTACATATTTAATATTAAGTTTGATTTTATTAATTATTATAAGGATTCTTAAGATATGTTAAATTATAAAGATTCTTCTTATATTTTTTTGAGAAATGAATCTTGATTAGTGATGAAAAACTCTGATTTATTAGTAAACCATAATGAGATCATATTTATTTCACAAAAATTGTTTATTATATAAAATTTGTTTTATTTGTAATTTTATTGATGTTAGATGTTATCAATTATCTTTTTATAAGTAATATATATATATATATATATATATATATATATATATATATATATATAGTAAGTTGGGCAATATTTGTATTACTATGTAATTGAAAATTATACAATATTAGCTATGCATATTGGTCTGTAGTTTTGGAAACAAAACTAATAACATAACAACAAAACTTTTGTCGAGATAAATAGTTAAACTTGGTGATGAAATTGGTGGGTTAATTACGTCTTTACCTATTGGGCACTTTACCTGAAAACATAGAACTAACTTCATCTAGGATTGCAACATGCTACTAGTGCTATATATATATATATATATATATAGAGAGAGAGAGAGAGAGAGAGAGAGAGAGAGAGATGAAATGAAAATACATCTATTTGGAGAGAGAATCAACTTGAATAGTATCAAGAATGCATGTTTTCTCATCTTTTTTTGCATCTCATCAATGCATATAAAGTTCTCCTACTAAGTGTCAAAGCGCTGAAGTAAAACTTTTCCCATGATGATCTTTAATTTCCAATTTATATTAACAATCTACATATATCTTGTTTGTTATGTCTTTGCGTTTTCTGTGTTAGGAACCATCCCCTGACCTCCTCCTCAACCTCAACATCTATAATAAACCTTCTTTCTATTTTGGTGTCCCATTTGTTTTGCATCTCTCTTTGAATTTAAGGAGGAATGGATTACACATAGATAACTGTTGAATGCTTTGCAAAGAATTGGGCTTGAGAGATAGAGGGAGAATGATGGACTTTTCTCTCTATGTGACCACCTTGAGTGAGCTAGGAGAACCATTTTTACAAGGATATAAACTAATTGCACCAAGTTGGTTATGGGGAATAAGCAGGAGGCTGGTTTTTCCACAAGACCTCTTAACAAGAACCAAAGAGGTGAGGATCAAAATGGGGAGAGTGGAGAGATCATAGGTGAGCCAGGAAAACACGAAACCACATTATGCAACCCAAGGGTCATATAATTCCAGCAAAGCAAAGCCCAAAAAAGGCTTCCCATAAACTAGATACAAAGGAAACAATAAATAATGAATGTGAAGGGGTTTTTAAAATTGGGGAGATTAAAAGAAAGAGAAATCACAAGAGAAAAGAGTTATGTTTATTGAATACACCTCACCCCAAAAAGAAACCAAACACCAACATGGAAAAGAAGCAACAATAAAACTAAGACAAACTTGCACAAGGAGAGCACACCAAAAATAGACCTAAAACCCAAAGCTTCATTAGTGAGTTGGAGTATTTGTTGTCAAAATAAGAGTCAAAAATTGCTTAGTCCCAGTAAGGACCATTGTTGTTTCTTCCAAAGATACAACAACCCGAGCTTCAATTTAATAGAATGGAGGCGATATCCTTAATTCTGGCAAGAGATGGAACCTCCACTTGAAGGAAACTACACATACCAATAATAAACAACTACTAGAGACTTCACCGGCTAAAGAAATCCACCATAACACAAATAATATATAATTCAATATAACTGAAGAACTTATGATGTAAAAGGCCTTCCAAAATAAATACACAAAACTTAAATTACCTATAATTCATGAGGATTCCTTACCAAGGACTTCGAGAGAGTTTCACATCCCATGGTCTCACCCTTGTCGTTTCCATGAAAGCATTCTAGACAAACATTCCTTCACAATAATGATACAATAATAAGGAGGTTACCGACTTGATTTGCCAAGACATGCTTGATGTTTTCTTCTGACTTTTCTGACATGCATGGGGGTTGAGTAAATACTATTACCAAGTGAGAGGTGGCATAGACCTCCACCACCTATTTCCATCCCATTGATTAATTTCCCATTATCTTGTCGTCGTGTTCACCCATTATGGGGTAAAATAATTTAATGTAAATTATTATTTTTTATAAACAAAAAAATTAATAATTTCATAAACTTATATAGAAAATTAGACATGTATTTTTTTAACTTTTTTCCTTCTAAAATTTTAAACACTTCCTCTCTTACAAGAATTTTATTCAATGTAAAGTTGACATCATATACGAATTATGTTGAGGACTTGCATAATAAGTTCGATTATGGACAATGTTTTAGTAACAATGATAATAACCAATTAAACTAGGTTAGCCATGTGAAACAAATGATTGATAAACACCTATAGCCATCAATCCATAATAGGCATCAAGATACCTACTTAGCCATATGAATTAAATAGTTAATAAACGTGTACAGACATCAATCCATAGTAGGCATCAAGACATTTACCTCATGTGATACATCTCACATTGCATAAGATTCATAAAACTAATTAAATTATAACTTTATTATTATTGCTATAAATTAATATGCGAGTTAAACATATATACATTTAGAAACGCATGTAATATGGAAAACATAGTAAAACAACAATAAGTAATAAGAGGTGTAGACCAATTGGCTTGAATTGGGTTTAGTCCCCTAGGTCTTAGGTTCAAATCTCATAGAGAAAGATTGAGAATGTAAATCACTTTGAAGAAATTAAAGTATCCCAAAAAATGTCCCTACCATCTACTTAATAATTATTAAAAAATAATTTAAAATTTTAAAAACTTTATTAAAAAATAAACACACTTATCAACATACATAATCAAATAATAAATTATTCAATTATTCAATTATATATTTAAATTTAAATATTTAAACTTAAACACACATATATATATTCTATTCCAATTTTTAATTGCTATTAATAAAAATTTTAATTTTATTATTATTTAAATTAAAAAAATATCCAACACCTCTATCATTCATAAAATATCTTACATTATAATTTTAGTATCTTTTCTATAACATCAAGTTGAATTTGTATTATCTTTTTTATAACATCAAGTTGAATGCACCCATTCTAAAGTTGACCCTACAACATTATTAAAGATTCCATTAATGATGAAGTTGATGGGGATGGGGACCCATTGCTGAAAGTATCCAATAACCTTGAAAGTGGAGCATCTTCTTTGTCTTGACTAATTGACATGGTTGGTTGCGTATCACTAAATTTTGGACAATCATTGAGATGAACATGTTGTATGTTTACTAACACTTCACCTTTTATATTGATTTTGTGAAGTTAGAGTTTACGTGTTAAATTTGAATTAGATATTTGGAATGGCGTATGAATTTAATATACACTGATTTAACAAATTTAATATTTATAATATCAGGTATAAATTTATTTAATAGTTTATATATGGTTTTATATTTTAATTAAACATTACTATTATAATTTTAATATCGTGATAGTTTGTTTTAAGTTTTTGTCACTTACTAGAATTGGAATTTTAATATATATATAGATAGATATATAAAATTTAATATTGTTTTATTTGGTTAATTAGTGAAATTTTAATATATATATAGATAGATATATAAAATTTAATATTGTTTTATTTGGTTAATTAGTGAATATGTATATGAATTGGTGATTTATGAAAGTGAATTGTGGTTGGTTTAAAAGTAAATTAATTAATGGTTACTATAATTTTATATTTTATATTTAATGGTTTGTAGGTTAGATATACATAACTTATGACTTAATAATGGTTAAGTTGTTTCACGACAATGGTTAAAGTGATTTAGATTATGCTCGAGATTGAATCAAAATCATTATTATAACTCCCAAGTATATTTAATGATTTATATGTTAGATATATATGACTTATATGTTAGATATGGTTTAGGTATCTAAGGAACATCTATTTTAGGGGATGAGTATTTTTCTAATTTTATCATAACATGCTAAATTTTATTAAGAATTTGAATTTGGGCGGGGAAAGTGCAAAACCTACCTCCCACCATTTGAGCTCTGACTCTTTGATTATTGCATTTATTATAAATATTTTTTAATAAATATTAAATATCAATATGTTTCTAATGAATATTAAATTTAGGTATATTGTTAGAAAACAAATCAAACTAGATATATCTAATGGCCTGTATGTTAGATATACATAACTTATGACTTAGTAATGGTCAAGATGTTTCACGACACTGGTTAAAGTAATTTAGGTTATGCTCGAGATTGAATCAAAACCATCATTATAACTCCAAAGTATATCTACTGGTCTATATCTTAGATATATATGACTTAAATGTTAGATATATGATTTATGACTTAGTAATGATTTGGGTACCCAAGGAACAACTATTTTAGGGGATGAGTATTTCTCTAACTTTATCACAACATTTGTTAAATTTTATTAAGAATTTGAACTTGGGTGGGGAAAGTGCAAAACCTACCTCCCACCATTTGAGTTGTGACCCTTTGATTATTGCATTTATTATAAATATTTTTTAATAAATATTAAAGATCAATATTGTAACAGCTGGCTTAAATGCTAATTGATGATTAATTTTACTGTTAAGACACTAAGACATTTATTGTTATTGTTTTGAAATAGTACATTATGAACAAGAGTTAAATTTGATTAAATAAAATTAATTATGAAAGTGATTTCCATAAAGGAATAATAGACTGATGGTAAAAAGTAACTCAAGAACTGAGAGTTAGTTGAACAGAATCAATTCAAACAGTTACCCCAACCTCTGAAGATAAAGGGATATCCTAGTGAGGAAGAGGGGTTATGTTCGGTAACTAGAGAAGGAAATTGGCAGAGAAGAATTCCCGAGCTGGGGAATAACCAGTGGAATACTCTAAATTTTCTGATTTTTGTCTGTAATAGAGGATTGAACCGGATTGTCTCGAGGTCTCTTCCAGAACTTCTGGCAACTCACAAAGCTTAGACTTGGAGAACAAGGGAGAGATGAGGACGTAATTGCCTCTCTCGAGGTAGGGAGGAATAACATCAGTCAGAATATTAAAAGACAGATAAGTTTCTTTTTGTCACTGGAAAATTTTAGTTTGCCTTTTGAAAATAATAGAGATAATTTATGTGTAAAACCCTTAGACTCTACAGAACTTAAATTGTAAAAAAAAAAGGCATCTGAACATATATTCTTATTTGATGAGTAGTACAATCATATTGTTTAATGCATTATTTAATAATAGTAAGGCAGAGAACCGTTAACACAGAATCCTCGAGACGAGGGCTCCGTGTTGGTTGTTCTCTGCAACCTGTGATAATACGTAGATGGAATGGTCCAACCATCTATATGTTAAAAAAAATGGAGGAAAAGTATGTTAGAAATTTAAAGTTAAGAAAATTTGTTCTGTGTATGGTTGGGAAAACAGGTTCAGAATATATAACAAGAACTGAACGGTATAGGCATTGCTAGGAACTGAAAATTAGCTAAATTACTGTAGAGAAACTGTAAATGGTATTCTTGGCTGGAAAAACTGTAAGTTATGAACTTGCTGACAGAAATCAAGAACTACATCGCAAAATTTGTTGCACACTATGAAATATAATTTATGTGGACAGAAAATGCAAGAAAACAGAACTGAACATTCCTAAGGGAAAATAGATATGTACTGTAGATTTTAATTCTAAAAAAAAAATAGAAATGTTGAAACCCTATTTGAATTATTATGTATAAACCTGTGTGTTAACCATTCAAATAATCCAGCAATTTGAGAAGAAGAAGGTGTATAATACCAAGAGAAGTATAAACTTATTTACAAGTGGAACCGATGCAAAATCTCTGGAAGTATTATCGAGAAATTCTAGAAATAATACTACTAAGAACCCAACTTTTGTATGTTAAAGAAAGGTACAATATATTTATAACTGAAGGTAACTGTCTACATAGTTTTGAGAACAAAGTCTAGATATAAAGAACTGAGGAATATTTACAAACTACAAAACTCTATATTGCTTTCCAAGAGTCCAAACCATTAAAAACAGTTTATAGTCGGAAACAGGGTTTGGTGGGCAAAGCCATGCCATAAAAACATATTGAACCAGTTTAAGCAAAGAAAACTAACTGATTACAACACAATTACTAAATGAAAGTGGCATGCACCACTTGGCATAGCCCGCGAGCAAATTCAATTTTGCAGGAACAAGATAGACTATAAGCTCTGTAAAGGGCTAAGTCTCCAAACCAAGAGTTCGGAATTCCGAGCCAATACACACGGAAGGGGTACCTATTAAGTTTTAGAAGGAAGTAGTTAGCGGAGGCCGGAACAAACTTCACCAAAAGAGTCAGCCTTTCCAGAAATATTTCCAAAAAAGTTACCTACATAAATGAAAGGTAAGGTTAAACATATTTTCCACAAACCACAAACGCTGGGAAGAAAACCTTAAAAAAAAAAAGAAACAACCTCACAGCTTACCTATTACGATCCTTGCCGAGAATTTCGAGTGCGGCTGTTAGACAGAATTGTGAATTATGGATAAAACACGCTTCCCTAGATAGGTGCTAATCTAGAACAACAGGTTAAGGACTATACAACTACTTTTCCTAACTAAGAACATACACACAGAATGGATTAGATGCTTACTTGGAATCCAAGCGCTTCCAAATGATTCATTTTGTCACTTCCGTTGTAGCTTCAAATTCTAACCGGCTATGCAAAATATTTCCTGCAAGAATGAACACTAAACAATAGAAGATAGAAATAATAGAGATGTCTATTCAAGTTAGTTTGCTAAATCAGTAAAGCATAAACCATATACATCAACTAAGATCTTTCAATGTGGAAAATCAAAGCCAATACAGATGCATATAGGGAAAATTAAGCTGTATTCTTTATTAATGATAGAAGGGGAGGTTACAACCAAATGACTGATTTTGTGTCACCATCTCCAACAACATCCCAACCTCACCACAATGCAGATATCTCCAGCAAATTGTCACTCAAATCAATCTCCTCAATGGAAAATCCACCAACATTTCTCTACACAAATTCTTCCTTATCAAACACTAAGATCTGTGCTCAATTTATAGAGAGGCTGAGGTAGTTTTAAAATCAATGACTTTCCAATAATAGGCAAGACATGTTCCCAATCTTGTAGATTTCAAATGGACACATGGATTCGAAGTTTGACACATGTGAACTCTTCTAGAAGGCATTGGCCAAGTGGAGATTCTGAAACAATGAGAATTTCACTCCCAATGTGACAAATGCACCCATAGATGTCAGGAAGTGATTTGCAGAGCATCCTTGCATGGGGCTACCTTCACATGCAACGCACTTAGTCCCTTTAGGGCAACGTTGGTGAGCTCTCATATGATATATTATAAACTTCAAACCTTGGAAACATTTGCAGATGAAAGTCCTTGATTGATCTGTCTTGTTCTTTGTCTTAGGGCATATAGCAAGTGAAATGTTAGGGGATGATAGACCCTATACATTGGTCCTGGAGATGATGCCTAGTTAACCATGTTATTGGGAATGATGCCCAAATTGACCTATAACAATTTCCCCCTAAAGCATGAAGTCAGAATAATAATAACAATATTTTGATTGATATGCTTTACACTGTGATGAGTCGGAGATGAAGCGGAGTGGTGACTTGCATCAATACATTACATCATGATATATCCTCTTGATCATAATTGCTGAGGGTAGGCGTTCCCATGTTCAACACATAAACAATCTAATAACATGTACATAATTCAAAATGTCGTCGACATTGGAATGTTGCCCAATGCAGACTTGCCTACAGATATAGGCCCATGTTTGGATGACAATCTGTATGTAAAGTCACCGTACAGATGATGTGTACAATAATCCTGAAATCGCAGCCCGGATGGCTGAAACTAGATCCAGGGTCTTCTTATCTCGTTCACTCAATCATTCGGGTACAAGTCTAGCCATGCGAATATATGATTTTTCGTTGAACATGGAAAGACATCATTTGATTACCAACCAATGATGTGAATTGTTAACAAACGCGAGAGAACCACCATTAATGAAAATGGCCCTCAAGGTACTACAGTACTTTTCGTAAGGCGTGAATAGATGATTTGATGTCGAATGCCAAACAAAATATTTCGGTCAAAGGTCCGGAAGCGAGGATCTTGTTGATGCTGTAACAAGCCTCATGGTACTGGAATCTGATGTTTCTAAGTGAACTTCCTGGATAATGATTTTTTGTCGACAGGAAGTCACCTTATTGCGAAACGAGAGTTACTGATTTCAGAGACAAGGGTATGAATTGATATAGCAATTTTCAGGGATGACGGTCATGAGAATAAAGGTTTATGAGTATTGTAGAAGGATGCTTTATTCACTAGATGACTTCTCTTGAACACATTGGCAACATTGTGATGAGTTGGAAGTATTGACCCAAAACTGAAGTGAAGGTATGATGAACCATAGGTATGAATGAACCATCAAGATGATTACCCAACCCAAACAATCATGAACATGGAGTGAAGGAAGTGTCATGTTCAAGAGCGACTTGTTACCATAAAGAATTTTTGCTCACTTTTCCCAAATTTTCCGTGGTCATTTGTCGACCAGTACCTCTTTATTTTTTAACAAGCTTGAGGAGGATAACATTTGCTTGATTTATAATTCAACCCTTTGGGCGAAAAATGTATTGCTATTTAATACTTTAACGAGTCTAGTGATGAATGAAACTTGATTCTTTCCATGATCGACAAGCCCGTCACTATTTTATATTCTAACGAGCTTAACGACAGTGATAGCCCAGTCCTTTTTCATATTTAGAGAGTTTGAAAAAGTGGATGAAAGAAGACTCCATAAGTATTTCTTCGTAAATTTGTCACTCAGATCCGAAAAAGTGTAAATAATATTTGAGAGAACCTCTTTGGTCATGTTTAACCAAGGTATTCCTTTTTCGTAAATAATCTATCTCAGTCTGGAAAAGGGTTAAACTTATATTGAGTAGATATAAATTCATTTACTTTTACGAGCTCGAAAAGACAAGTGCTCAACAATATTTTCACATTATCGGAGTCTGAAAAGAGCTGAAAGAAGACTCTAGGGGTTCCTTTTTCCCTGTTATCGAAGCTCAAAAAATAAATAAAAGTGTGCTTCAAATCCTTTTTCGTTTTTAACAAAGCTCAAAAATAAGGAGAAAATTATTCTTTGTGGTCAAATCATTCTTGAAATAAATCTGCACGACTAATATGTTCATTAGTTGCAAAACTGTTCAGAACAACATCAAATGGATTAAAAATACCTATTTCATGATAAAAATAGAATAAAACCATAGTCACAACAATAAATATTATTTGCAAATAATCAAATGACTAATTAAAAGAGATTTACCATTCATTTTTACCATTTGAAGGTTACCGTTTGGATTTGGATCTTTAAACCTTGCTCACGAACTTCAGCGGTCGATTGCATGCAATTGGTAAGAATGTTTTGAATGCCCCCTGCAGGAGCACATGTCAAATGCCCCCTGCAAGAGAAGATGCCCCCCAAGCTTCATTTCATTCACCTAAGTATATTACTAATATTTGGATGGAATGAAGGTTCATTTACGAGATCAAATGGAAGACTCGTCTTAATTAGGAGAGGATTTGTTTCATTTTTTAATGAGATTGACATAGGAAAAGAACTATGCTCATGACCCATTTCATTTTTTAACGAGGTTCACACAGTAAAAGAACTTTCCTCAAAGGTACTTGTTTTAATTTTTAACAAGGTTGACACAAGAAAAAATAACTATCCTCAAAATCTATTTAATTTTTTAATGAGGTTGACACAGTAAAAGAACCATCCTCAAAATCTGTTTCATTTTTTAATGAGGTTGAAACAGTAAAAGAACCATCCTCATAGGCACTTGTTTCATTTTTTAACGAGGTTGATACAAGAAAAAAAAAATATCCTCAAAACCTGTTTCATTTTTTAATGAGGTTGACACAGTAAAAGAACCATCATCAAGGGAACCTATTTCATTTATCGAGGTTGACACAGGAAAAGAACTATCCTCATAACCTATTTCACTTTTTAACGAGGTTGACACAGTAAAAGAACCTTCCTCATAATGTAGTTGGACTAGTGAGTGTGTGTTGGAAAAGACGTAGTCTAACGGAGTGTTTATATGGTTGTAACCGTAAAAATACCCAATCTCCTACATCAAAACTTCTCTCGCTGCGATGTTGATCTGCCTGTTGTTTCATTCGATTTTGTGCCAAATTCGGGTTATCCTTTAAGAGTTGGAGAACTTCTTGCTGATGCTCGATGTGATCTTCCACTGCTTGAACCTTCGAATTTTCCCTTAAAGATGATGTGATCGATGGTGGATGATATCCATAAAGTGCCATAAATAGGGTCATTTTTGCTGCAGTATGGAAGGAAGTGTTATACCACCATTCAGCGAGAGGTAACCACTTGACCCATTGTGTTTGTTTATCAGATACAAAACAACGAAGATATCCTTCCAAACATTTATTTACTATCTCGGTTTGACCATCGGATTGAGGATGATAAGATGAGCTATGAGCTAATTGAGTACCCAAACAAGAAAATAACTCCGTCCAAAAATTTCCAGTAAAAATGGGATCTCTGTCGCTCACAATAACCCTTGGGCTTCCATGTAACTTTTGAATTCTGTCCATAAATGTAGTAGCAACTGTACTTGCTTTAAATGGATGAGATAATGCACAAAAGTGTGCATACTTAGTAAGTCTATCAACTACCACCATGATGACACTCTTTCCTTCGGACTTAGGTAAACCTGTGATAAAATCCATTGAAATCTCCTCCCAACGTTGACTTGGAATGGATAAAGGTTGTAGAAGACCCAGGGTCTTAATTGTCTCAACTTTATTCTATTGGCAAACCAAACATTCCGCCACAAACTTTTGAATATCAGATTTAAGGCCATCCCAAAAAAATTCTTTCTTCACCCTGTGGTAAGTTTTTTAAAATCTTGAGTGTCCTCCTAAAGGAGAAGTGTGCAATTCCAAAAGAATCTTTTGTTTTAGTTGGGAATTCTTACAAAGATATAAGCGATATTTGTACCATAAGGAATCATTTTCCAACTAAATGTATCAGATGTACTAGGATCTTGCTGCAACTTTTGAATGAGTATCCATACATCTTTGTCCTTCTTCCATTCATCTCTTGCTTCAGTTATCCAATCTGGTTGGATAATAGAAATGGCAGAAAGCAATGCTTCCACCTCTTCATTCTTTCTTGAGAGTGCATCTGCAACAACATTTAGCTTTCCTTTTTTGTAGATTATTTCAAAGTCATAACCCAACATCTTTGTGACCCATTTTTGTTGTTCTTCTGACGATAGTCTTTGTTCCAAAAGTGTTTAAGACTATCATGATCAGTTTTTACCTTGAAGTGTCTTCCCATTAGGTAAGTTCGCCATTTCTTTAGTGCATGTAGTATTGCTAACATTTCCTTCTCATAAATAGGTTTCTGTAAATACTTTCCTTTGATTGGACGACTTTCAAAAGCAATGGGTCTTCCTTCCTGCATTAAAGCTGCACCAATTCCATTTCCTGAGGCATCACATTCCACAATAAAGGTTTTTGTGAAGTCTGGCGTAGCTAAGACCGGTGCTAGGCACATTGCCTCTTTAAGGCGTTCAAAGGCCTTAGTTGCTTCAGGAGTCCATGAAAATGCATCTTTCTTCAATAATGTTGTTAGAGGTGCTGCTATTCTCCCATAATTCTTAACAAACTTGCGATAATACCCTGTTAACCCGAGAAATCCTCGCAACTGCTTTATGGTTGTGGGAGCTTTCCATTCCTTAATGGCTTTAATTTTGTTAGGGTCCACTTTAACACCCTCGTGAGATACAATATGACCCAGATATTCCACCTCTTGTACTCCAAAGAAACATTTGGAATTTTTTGCATATAATTGTTTCTCCTGCAATAGTTTGAGCACCCTGTCAACATGTCCAACATGATCCTTCCAAGACCTGCTGTAGATTAGTATATCATCAAAAAATACTAGCACAAATTTTCTAAGGAAGGGTTTGAAAATGGAATTCATCAACCCTTGAAATGTAGAAGGTGCATTGGTAAGGCCAAAAGGCATCACCAAAAAGTCATAATGACCCTCATGAGTTCGAAATGCTATTTTTGGAATATCTTCAGTCTTCATTCTAATTTGATGATATCTGAACGAAGATCCAACTTGGTAAAATAAATTGCTCCATGTAATTCATCCAATAATTCATCAATCACAGGAATGGGAAATTTGTCTTTAATGGTGAGCTTATTGAGCTCCCTATAATCCGGACACATTCGCCGTGATCCATCCTTCTTGTGTACCAATACTACAGGAGCAGAGAAAGAACTTTGACTAGGTTGAATTATACCCGCCTCTAACATTTCTGCAATCATACGTTCAATTTCGCTCTTTTGGACGTAAGGATATATATAAGGCCTGATGTTTGGAGGAACACTTCTGGAATCAAATGAATAGCATGATCATGATCACGAATAGGTGGGAGTCCTTTGGGAGTTTCAAACACCTTGGAATGATTGTCCAAGACTTGTTGGAGATCTGCAGAAATAGATGATTTTGATGTCGGAACTTCTAGTGGGCATAATTGTGCAATTACGCCTCGTTGTTCTTTCTTTAGAAGCTTTGTCATGACATTAGAGCTTATTATCCTTCCTGGCTTCCCTTCAATACCCCGTAATTCGACTTCCTTTCCTTCTGAAAAAAATTTCAAGAAAATTTCTTGAAAATTAAAAGCTACGGTCCCCAAAGATTGTAACCATTGTACTCCTAGTACAACATCAGCACCTCCCATAGGAATGGAAAGCATTGGACTAGTCAATACATATTCCCCCATGGTTAGCTTGATATTATGGCATTTTCTAGAGCAATTTATAGTTCTCCATTTGCAACCATCACTTGACATTCTGGTGCTGGGTATAGGAAACAATTTAATTCCTTGGCTACCTTACAATGAATAAAATTATGGGTGCTACCTGAATCAATCAACACTATTACCTTTTTCTTCTTGATCTATCCTGCTATCTTGAGAGTTTGAGGAGTGGTAATTCCTGCCAGTGCATTACATGATATGTTCGGATTCATTTCTTCCTCTTCTATGGTTGGTTCCTGGTGTATATCCTCTTCTTTTTCATTTTCTTCTTCTTCTTCACAATCTATGTAAAATAATTTCTTTTCAGCACACTTATGACCTTTAGTGTATTTGCTATCACAACTGTAGCAAAGCCCTTTTTCTCTTTCTTCTTCCAATTGTTGTGGTGTCAACCTTGTAGGTTGTGGAAATCTAGGCGTAGAAACACTTCCTTCTTTATAGAATTGAGTGGTAGGCTTCCTTGTCGCCATAATTTTACATTCAACTTTTCTTGCCAACTTGAATGCCTTCTCCAATGAATCAGGTTCCAAAACGCGAACTTCATGTTGGATGTTATCCTTTAAAGTGCATATGAAGAGATCAATCTTGTGTTCCTCTGGAATATCAGTTACCCTTATATTCAATTTTTGGAAGTCCTCAATGTGCTGCCCCACTAAACCCTTTTATTTGAGATTTATCAATTGGCTAAAGAAGGTGTTGCTCTTTGTATCCTCATAATGTGCTATCATTTCCTCCGTAAAAATTGACCAAGTGACAATTTTTTTACGGGAGCAAAGCCATTGATACCATACAAATGTATTTTGTTCTAAATGTAAAGTTGCAATGCGTGCCTTTTGCGTGTTTTGCACGTTATGGAGATCAAAATATTGCTCCATCTGTAGTATCCATGTTACAGGATCCTTTCCATCAAACTTCCTCATATCCATTTTTGGAATATGGTGGTTCTTTCCGCCAACATTCGAGTTTATGGAATCATGATTAACATTTATTTTGTTCTCATCGGGAGGTTCTTCTCCTATATTTCCGCCATTAGGAATCATTTCTGGTTTTAAGCTTGTCATCAAGCCTTCCATGTATGCTTTTAGATCATTCTTCATGTCATCCATCTTAGCTTCCATGCCGACTTCCATGCCATCCATCTTAGCTTCCAAACCATTCATCTTAGTTCCCACGCCTTTCTTCAAAACTTCCATTTCATTTTTTGTTGTTCTTTGCGAGAGCGAAATTTGTTGCATTTGCTCTTGTAATTTTGACATGTCATGTTGCCATTCTTCATCTTCATGAGTAATAGCAGAGCCTTCTAAAGGCTTAATGGGTGTTGAATTCTTTTTAGGGGCCATTTCAGACTCCAATATTGATATCTATTCTACAATAGGCCCTTGCAATCAATTCAACTTGATTCTTCAAACAAGACTTATGCAATTTGGGAAAAAAATACACACCTTTTACTAGCTTTGAGGAGCTCGATATTGAAATTGTATTATCTCTGTGCTTGAAAATCTTCGATATCTGAAAATCAGCCCTGTAGTAGCCCTCTGAAGCTTCTTTCAAATGCCACAGGTCTGACCTGATTTTGATGTATCTGAAATTCAGCCCTGTAGTAGCCCTCTGAAGCTTCTTTCAAATGACATAGGTCTGACCTGATTTTGATGCTCCAAGACAAAGTTGTGTCCAATCTCCCACAATGACCTAATTCTGGACTGGTTCAGTAGAGCGAACTTGTACGACTTTCCACGTGTCACTGTTTTGTCCTTTGTCTCTGAATTTGATAGCGAAGAAACTAAAGGCTATGTAATTGTGACCACTTTTGACGGCACTCCAATCCAATCTTCAGAGAGAGAGTTATTGAACTTGTCCCACGATCACCTCTTTGAGATGAAATTCAGGAGCCTGAAAAAGCACTACCTTCCACAGATCATATCTCCAAAAATATTGCGAACCAAGTTCTGAAATTTTTTGACGAATTTCCTCAGGATTTCAGCTTCGCACCATATGAATTTCAGACTCTGAACCTTCGTACAAAAAACTTTATAGCGCAAATGCCACGATGACATGTTTATGAGCCTGAAAAGATACCTAACTTCCACAGATGATATCTCCTCAAATATTGCGAACCAAGATCTGAAATTTTTAGACAACCTTCCTCAAGATTTCGGCTTCGCACCCTAAAAATTTCAGCTTCTGAAGCTTCGTAGAAAAAAAGTTATAGCGAAAATTCCACGATGACCTGTTTGGAGCAGCGAAACCCTAGAATCCCAAAGCTCTGATACCAAATGTTGTGTAACCAACTCAAAAAGAGAAGAAAAAAGATATAAACGCCTTAGAAATGAGCCACTTCGAGGGGGCAACCTCCAATACATTACATAAATGAACAATTCTTGGATGATACAATTCACAAAACCTCCTTTCTATATATAGGAGTCCATGGGGCCATAATGTAATCCTAGCCGACCTAACAATAATAATTTAAGGGCACATTAATAACAAAATGGGGGTTACAAGGGTACAATAATAACAATAAGGGGTTTACACTAACAATAATAAGGGGCTATACTAGTGATATAGGGACCTAACATCAAATGGCTATCATTCACTGAGGGGGGGTCGCTCCAAGTTCTCATGACAGCACACCTTGGCCCCCCGCATTACATCTCCACCGTCCGTTTAAAAGCCAGATCGACGGTCCGGAGCCTTTCCCGCTGGTGGACCCCACCGCGCACTATTCAAAAACAACCAATTTCTATCACACCACCCTCGCGCACTTGGTGGTTTTCTCCGATCACCCAGTGATTCCACTCATCAATCAATGCGTGGCCCCGGTACGGTTTCAAAACTGTCGGTTCATCGCGCGTTAACATTCGGTACGGGGTGCCCAACGATATGCGTAATAGCTGTCCGATCCAGAGCCCTTCATCCGACGGTTGATGATCGATGAAGCTGCGCACTTTTTAACTCCCTATTTCCATACCCCGGGCCCACGGTCTATCACCCTTTGATACGTCTCCCACCGTCGATCTCCGCCGGGATAGGACGGTCCAGGTTCGTCTGCCAGCCATCGACCATTCCGTCGTCTCCTGGGCCTCCACGTCATCCATCCACTTGGCTTTCTGTACGCCACATCACCCCACGTGCATTTTCTGTACCTTTCGACCATTCCATTGCATATAATCGTTCATTTTCATGTTTTTTAATGACTTTTCCATTCAAACTCCACTCTGCGAGACCGCCACCTCCGCCAGAACAATTTGTCACCATTTTTCGCGATTTCTCCCCCAGTTCATCATCTGTACGACCATTTTCATTCTCTGCACTGCCTCCATCATGCCGTTCATGCTTTTTCTTGACAGGTTGTGTGTTTTTGTAGGTTTATCAGTTGGTAATGGTCTTCCATGATTACACAACATTTAATGTAGCGGCAAAGAATTCTGTGCACAGGAAATTAATGCATAAGCCAGTTTTTTGCATCGGTAGAGCCTTTCTCCATTGAAGGACAGATTTTAAGCTCTGCAAACCCTGTCCAGCACCATTAAAGCTCGATTTGCGCCATCAATGGAGTAGTAGTGACCTCGAGGCATGCAAATGCAAATATTTAGGCCTCAAGCTCAGAATTAAAGCATTATGATTGGGATTAAAGGGCTCAATCCAGTTTTTCAGAGGTAAAGCATCAGAGTGAAGGCCTCGAGGACCTCTCAGAGATTAAATGCAAGGGAAGCCGTACCACCAGGGTTTTTTCTACATCAGCAGAATTTTTTTCTTCGTCAAGTACATGGCACCCATATAGCTTTTATTATGCACAGTGTCCCTGAAGGAATTTCCACCCTGAGAACGGTTCAAAATCACCAGAGCATTGATATAGCAGACTCCTCAGTATTTTATTTTATTTTGTTCAAATCACCACGAGTACCACAGCTGAAACATGTCAAAATCATATCTGAAGAAGATCACTCTTTTATAAAAGGGGTGACAGAGATTAAATGCTCAGCATACAAGAAGAATGGGCCTCGTCCCTCTGTCTTTCAGATGTTTAATACAGCATTTAGTGTTCACCTACCTCCTCAGTCGATCTTCTATTCGTCCTCTACTATAAAACACAGAAGGAAATTATTGTAAGGGTTGTTGGTAGGATATCAGAGAAATGCAAGCATTCTCCTCTTGAGACAAGTTCTCTGTGTCATATTGTAAGATAGGATTGGATTTGATGTATTCAGACTGAATGTTCAAGCTGTGGGAAATGATGTACCTGATTGGTGTTGTTTTTAATATGACAAGCATGTTTCTTTGGATCCTGATCTAAAGCAGCTGGTGATGTTTTCCTATCTCTGTGTTTGATTTCATTTCATTCCATTTCTATTGGCTCGCATCAGAAGTTTGGCATAAGATTTACCCTTGATAGGAACCTTATGTTGTTGCTCTCCCAAACTTTTATGTTTTCTGCTTATATGTGTATCTGAATATTGATTTCAATTGGTTTAACCAGTGTAGTGGATGTTATTGTCTGCTCTCTGATGTATGAATTGATGAAATCTATGTTTAGATGTTCTTGTTAGGATTTAGTTGGATGAGTTGAGAATAGTGGGAGGTATGGAACCCTGTCTCTACCTCACTAGGATCTTTCTGTCTCAATTAATCCTTTCTAAGATCCCTTGTATTACCTCTGATTTTGTCCAAGCAGGTCTGGAGTTAAATGACCTCTGACCTGATCTACAGACAAAATTGGACGGTTCTCCTCCTTTCATTTCTATTCCTTAATGTTCCATTCCACCCATCATCCATTAAGATCCAAATGCTCTAGATGACTAGCCCAACTGAAAGCTTTCACGTTGAACACAAGTAAATCCTTTCTTGACTCCATTGCCCAATGGCCTTGATGTTCCCTCACGTATCTGTCTTAGCCTAGTCCCCTCTATGCTTATCCTTATCTTATATTGGACATTCCTTTCCTGATTCCCAACAACCAAACAAAAACAATCAAACAAACAACCCTGAGCCTATAACTAGCCGAAAACCATAACTTAGAGCCTCAAAGACATACCCTTTGATTCATATAGAGAGATCCCTCTCTGGACCTAGGAGGGCTAGATCCTAAGGTCTGAAGTGGTTCTATGTTGTCTCATCTTTTGGTCTTGTCAACCTAGCCAAAACATGGGAACCTTAATAGAGGGTAGGTTGAGGGGTTAGCGGGGTTGCGGATTGTGAGTCTGGAGTGGTGAGTGCGAGGGGTGAGCGGGGTAGGTGGGTGTGGGTGAAACGTAAGGGGAAGGTTTAAGGGAGTGATGGGGTGAGCATGAGGAATGGGGAGTGAGGGCTGAAAGGTGAGGGATAGTGCATGTCGAATGGGAAGAAGGGGACGGTAAGTGTGGAAAGGGAATGATGACAGCAGAGAGAAAAAATCTGTAATTTTTTTTTTTAAACAAATGTTGCTGCCCACAAGCACTTGGTTTTTAGAAAATTCTGCAATTTCCTCTGTAAATTTTTAATATCTTGATGATCACATAGATCCTGAAGAGTGACTGCTCCAATACCAATGGAGCGTAAACACTTTGGTAAACTTGAATAAGTATATATTGTTATTGATAAAATATGAGATGATTACAATTGGGGATCACCAAGGCTTGAAATACAGCCTTATGGTGTCCCTCGGAAAAGAGGCATGATCGTTCATCATGCCCTTCCACATTAATAAACCTAAGACAACTATATTTAACTAATAATTAATAAATTATACATAAAATTATGTCTTGTATTGCTGCTATTTCCAATTTGGAATATTACAGTGGTATCGAAGCATAATCTTGGCTCAGCCTGTGCATTCAAGACATTGTGCCATTAGAAGGAGAAGCTTATTCTCACAAAAAAGAGAAGTTGTACAGAAGAAACAAAGGCAAGCTCCATTATTTTGAGAAATGAAGAAAGAGAGGATCTCCTAGGTTCTTTTCCAAACTATGAAAAATATCAAGGAAGATTTCAAGGAGATGAAAGGGGAGAAGTGTAGAAAATTTCCAAGAGGGTTTGAAAGTGGATCAAGCCCTAGATATTCACATGATGGGTGTGAGCATTCAGCCACACATGTAGATCCACAGTGCAGTTTATTTCCCACATTCACTGCAAGAAGGATGGAGGAGGAAGATGCACCAAGGGAGGAGACCTTGAGTGACTATATTCAGGAGTATGAGTCTCAATCAAGGAGATTCAAAGAGCACTTGGAATTCCAAGGGTTTCGCCAACTCAAGGAAGAGAGAAGATCCAAAAACTATAATAGAAGCAAGAGAGGTAGAATCTTTCTATCTAACTTTGATGGATTAGCAAAGTGCATAGCCAAAGCTTGGGTGAAGGAGCTAGATTGCTATTTCCAGCTACACCAAGTTTCAGAAAAGGAGGCCATTAGAGTAGCAATGCTGCACCTCAAAGGTATGGCCCATGATTGGTGGTTTTGTAGTTCTGATTCATTTCATCATGCAGATGTAAACACTTATGCAAGTTTCACCAAGAAATTAGTGAAAATATTTGATATTAAACATTGTGAAACATCTTTTGTTGAACCAAAAAACTCAAAAACTTTGCATGAGTTGGAGAGATCTATTTTTCCAACTCCACACCATATTTCTATTGAAGGGGATAAAAGCATGCATGATGCCTTGACAAGGGCAAGATCCCCACTTATTGAAGAGCCCTCTTCTATAGATTAATACATGGAGATTGCTCCTTCAAGAGAAGACCAAGATCAAGGGTCTCTCATTGATGATGAGGCATTCTCAAATATTGATGAAGAGGATGAGAAAAGAAGAGCTAACAGTGTTGTACCATCAAGAGGAGATCCATCACCACATGGAGATGGGAAGGGAGCCATTTCTTCCATTAGAGGAGCCCTTGTGTCTTTCCAAGGAGTTCCAAATGATTTAACATGTGGGAACTAAAGCACAATTTTGGAGCATCATGTATCAGTTTTTGTGGATTGTGATATGGAAGAAAAGAAGGATCAACATCAACGGATGATGAGTATTCACCCTTATCTATTTCAGGAGGTTTCTGCACAAAAGAAGGAGACTGTATTGTGTAGTGAAGAGAGAGACAAATCAGTCCACTCATATATACAGTTTGCTTTAGATCTTGATGTCTCAGTACATGGGGGCATTCCACCTGGAAGGCCACTAGATCTAGAGTTGGTGAGAGACATCTTTCCATTTGGTTCACCACTCTTAGATTCCAGAGGGGTGAAGACCTTGGAGGAGTCTAGTACGGCGCAGAGAGTTTGGGATAGAATCAAGGAGGAGGGATACATTCCCCCATTTCCAACATTACCCACTCTCACTACATATACTACACTAATAGAAGTTGCTACAGTGATGGAGGATGGAACCTTCATGGTGCAAGGGTGCTACTCCATGGATTTGGAGAAACAGAGGGTAGTTCCTTTTGTTGGGGTTCCCATGTTTTGGCCAGATTGGCAAGACCAAAAGATGAGACAACATCAGAACCACTTTTGGCCCTAGGATCTAGCCCTCCTGAACCCGGAGAGGGATCTCTCCAATAAAACAAAGAATGATATATCTTTGATGCTTGATTTGAAATATTAGGCTAGGTATGAAGCACCAAGGGGGGGGTTTTAAATGATTTGGTTGGTTGGTTGTTGGGTTGGTCATGAGATCATAGATTGAGAAAGCAAGGGGAGAAAGGGGACAAAGTAGTAGGATGTTTCAGCAAAGAGGATATGTCAAGAGAGTGCCATCCATTGGGCTATGGAGTCATGAAAGGAGAATTACATGTAGCAACTAGCCAAGGCTTTCAGAGAGCAAGTCATCTATACTAAAGGATCCTTTAGATAGATGGTGGGATGAAACATTAAGGAAAGAAAGTGAAAGAAGGAAAGCAACCCACTTTCTGTCTATAGATCAGGTCAGATGTCATTTAACTCCAAACCTGCTTGGACATACTCAAAGGCATCTCTCAAAGGAAGGAAAAAGGGGCAGCTTATAGATCGGACCAGAGGTCATTTAACTCCAGGTCAGCTTTAGCATGCTCTAAGGAAAAACAAAGATAAGTTCAACAGAAGGGATCTTAGAAAGGCTAGCTAGTCGCATAAGGATCCTAGTGGACAGGGATAACTCTAATCCCCAGTGTTCCCAAATCTTCCAGCTTAAACCCAACAAGAACATATAAGAACTAATTCATTTAATTCATACATCAGCTAGTAGGCAATGACATCCACTACACTGGTTAAATCAACTGAAATCAACTTTCACATAACACATTTAGCAGAAAACATTGAAGGAAAGGAGAGCAGAGACATAGGGTACCTAACAGGGGTAAATCCTATGCCAGATTTTTGATGCAAGCCCAAAAGAAAATGAAACAATATGGAAATGTAATAAACAAAGTTAGAAAAACATCACCAATAGTAATAGACCAGGATCCTATGAAATGTGCTTTGATCAATTGATGCAAAACCAGTCATATACGCTGAGCTTAATGGCTAATACAGTCTAGACTTCTCCTCCCAGCCTATTACATAACAACTACTCTGCTACTCCCTCCCAAAATTGTTCTAACAGTCGGAATGAATCCCTCTAACTACAACGGCAGCAACTGGACAACAACCTTTACAATATGTTCTCGGGGATTTCTTATAGGAGAATGGGAATAACAGGGGTAGATACAAATTAAATGTGTCCATTTAAGACAGAGTGGTGGAAGAGTCCGAACCCATTCTACTTAAAGGGCAATCTACCTCACTGTATGTACTCTATAATCTGCTCTAGGAGACTCTGTCAGGCCAGGATTGACCTCTGGTATTTCTTTGGAGTTTTTTCCAGTGTCTAGAACTCTACGCTGCCTTTTGAATCTAGTTAATTGGATTAAAGTCTGCAGGCCTTCTCCATACCTCCATTAATGTAGCTCTGACAGTCTTAAATAATCTTCTGCCAATGTAATTAACCGTTTCAGGGCTCGAGGAGGTATGAGGAATGTTGTAGATAAATTTTTTTCCTAGAGAAAAGTACTCTGCTGATATTAAACAAAGATATGACTCGACAGTGTGCTTAAATCTTCAAACTGTGTATTTTCCTTTGAATGTGGGGTTAAACATTAATTATATCAATAACAGGCGTTAACCCCCTTTGAATCTCTTCCGCTGATTCGCTGGCAAATGCTGAAATGGCCGTCTCTGTGCTATCTGCACAATCAAACACACCTGTTACAAACCCAGACAGTGGTGTAGAAATGCTGCGGAGGCCCGGAGGAACAGTGGTGGAACAGTTGAGAGCAGTGAAAATAATGGAGAGTGGTGAAAGAAATGGTTAATAGTGTAAAAACCCAAAGATTAAACACTTGGGGGAAATACAAAGGAAATAACGGAAAAACAATGAAGCGGGAGCGAATGATAGTACGAGGTGGGACCCATACAGAAATCGCAATCGCAATCGGAGCGGGGCGGAGGGATATACATATGAAACAAAACTTTTCGATGTGATTGGTATAAACCCTTTGTAAAACCGAAATAATACAAATTTTCAATTTACAAAGGGAAGGGCCTTATAATATATGAATAGGCGAAAGTATGGTACGGTGGGCCCAGCGAGTCTAATCGCAATCGGAGATTAGGAGCAGGTGGCAATCGCAATCGAGAGAAAGAACATTGCGATGAGATCAATCGGAGGGGTAGTGCGATCAGAGGATCAGAGAGAAATGGCGCGAATGGGCGGATTGGGCGGATTTGCGATCGGAGGATCGGAGGAGGAGTTTCGATGATCTCAATTGCAGTATATTGCGATGCGATTAATCGCGTCGCACATACTTGTGATGCGATTAATCGCATCACAAATACTTGCGATTGGAGTGATCGGAGCCACATAAATAAAACATGCGATTGAACAGAGCTTGCAATTGCGATTGCAATGCGGCGGGTTATATATATAACACAAAAATTTATAATAAGGTTTATGGGTATGGAAAGGGGAAGTGGTTTGGATTTACCGGAAAAGGGGCTAGGCCCTATTATAATGTGGAAAAGTGGGTTTTCGCCCATTTTAATGTATTTTAAGGTTTAGGAAAGGGGACGATAGAGGGAAACAATGGAATTTGGCCAAACAAAGGGTAAGGGTAGAAATTAAAGATGATTTGGGTATGATTTAGAGGGTAAGTGGGGAATTTAGAAGGGGAGCGAAAGAGGATGAAAACGAAGGCTTAGAGGGGATGAACTACGAGGGAAAAAGAGGCCTTTGGGCATTTCTTCACAAACATAGAGGCTTTATAATGGAAATCAGCAGAGGGGATCTTATCAAAGGACAAAAGGCACAAGGAGGCTTCAAGGATGATGTGTTTTCAGGGGAAATGCATTCCTTGAAGGCTCAACAACATTTTAGCCCCCTGTTTGCTTGTCAAAAAATTATGGGGGGATAATAGTGGCTCCACATGGGGATGGATTCTTCTTGAAGGAGTCAAGAATTCAGAAAATGATATTTGGTGTAGGCCAGATGCCTGTTGCTTAAGCCACCTTTCTTCTTTGACTTTCAGCTACCACAAATATGATAGATCAGCAGAAACATTCTCAAACAATTCTACCTACCCATCCTACAATCCTAGCATTTTCTTCTAGGTGCATTTGGACTAGCAGACCCTTTACATCATTTATTTTTATAACAAAAAATAAACCTATTCTAAATCTACCCTTATTTCTCCATGAGACCAGATTAGACTGTTGGTCTCATAGCTTCTCTACCTAATCTAATATCTGCTAGGATTAAACTGTATAGCAGATCTCTTCTCTATATTCTAAGATAGAAATTGAAAAACAGTCAAGCCAGGATTAGACTGTCTCGCTTGTTGGGCTTCACAGAAATCAAAAAAACTAACTACATGCTCACAGGCTGAGCTTTATTTCAGACTTCCTACCTACCCTACTCTAACTGGAAATCTCTGATGCTCTAGGTGATACAAAAATGCCAATGCAGCCAGTCAAGTAATAGCAAAAAGGGGAAGAAGAACTGACTGCTCATCAGTGACAACCACAGGATGCTCTGCATGTGGATCTTCAATAATGAGGCCACCAGCAGTGGTGGCCAATTCTGATGTACTTGGCTCTTGCAAAATATTGATTCTTGAGGAGCTGAGCCAATCATGACCTCCATGTATTCTGCCACAGGATCAACAAAATCATGATGTAAACTTTTTTTCTCGAAGCCTACCATGACTAATAGGTTGTTTGCATCCTGGGTAGTTTCAATCACTGCATCTATAGTGAGGCCCTCGTAATCACACTCCCCCTTTTCCTGGTTGGGAGTATTTAGCAGATGAGTGTCAACCAGGAATATCTTTTCTTCCACGGGATCAAGACAAAGATGTCTGTGGGAAAGAAGGTCTTGCTCATCTTCACTGCAGCCTGACCTAGAGGGCTCATCATATTCAACCGTGTTTTCCTCTAGTAACACAGGCTCGTTCTACTACAACAGACTGAACTATGTGAAAAAATCAACATATTCTTGAGTGGGGGCTTCTTTGATTACCTTAATCCTTTCGGGATAAGGCTTCGGATATTCGTTTCGCCCCATATTTTCTTCATCTATTTCCTCCTTGCCCTCTGTGCTGAAGAGTTGTTGGCTTCCGTCCTCTTGGTAAGTATAACTGATGTTTGGATATAAAGTAAAGAGAAGATTCAATGAATCTTCATCTGCTATCATGCTTTCAACGCTTTCTTCATCAGTATCATAGATGGCCTGCATTTACTCATCATTTTCTTGCAGTTGATGGTCGTAATCTTCCTCCGATGAATATACTAATGATGGCCCTGCAATCTCAGTTTCCCCTTGGAAAATATTATCATTAGGCATATCAACATTAGAGGAATCATCATTATAAGCATTGTCATCCATCAAATCTTCAGGATTCTCAGCCAGTCTTTCTTCGAAATAGTCTGCAAGTTCATTTTCTGATTCAAGCTCTGGTTCATCATGCATGTTTAGCATGTGACTTCTGTCTTGTAGTGATCTGGTTTGTCTTTCTTGAGGACAAGGAGCAAGTCTTTTCCAATCATCACTTCTGGTTTCAGCCTCATATTCTTGCTCTTTTATATTTAGCAAGGAGTTGGCAGTCTCTATCAATCTTTCCAGCTTGTTCTCTAAAGAGATCTGTGCTATTTGCTCTTTTCAGTCCTTCCTTGCTGCCTTTAACCTTTCCTCCCTGCACTTTATGTTGTATTCGACAGTGATTGCTATATTCTGCATTTCCTCCAGGCTCGAAGGTTCTCTTTCCTCTTATATGGAATTCCACCTCAGGATCAAAAGAACTTGGATAGTGCAATAAAGCCCATGCCAAAGGTGGTTTTATATCAGAAGGTATTGCATCATATACCTTATTAAACCTAGCTGAAAATTCTTGTACTGTCTCTCCTGGCTGCCTTCTCAAATTTTTATACTCTTTTAGAATGAAGAGAGCATTCTTTGGAGCTGCCCACCTATGAAGGAAAACTTGAGAAAATTGATGAAAGCTGCAAATGCTTGCCTCTGGAAGCCCTTTGAACCAACTCTTAACATTTCCTTGTAATGACAAGGCAAACATTCTAATGCACACATCATCTTCTTCTATTTCATACAATTCAAGTAAATCCTCAAGGTTTTGCACATGTTCCTCGGCAGTGACCCCTTTATTTACTCCATCAAAAAGAGGCAGCTGGTTTATAAGTTCTGAAGGAAGGGGTTGGAAGATAAGAGGTAAAACCAGAGGCTTATATCTTTCTATGACATTTGTAGGTGTAGGTGGAGTGACAATGGGCTCATGGCTGCTTGAAGCTTCTTTAACGGTGGGAGATACAACATGAGCGTCTTGTTCTGCCAGGTTCTTCACAAGAGTACATGTCTGCTTGTGGTCTGAAGACTGAGGCTTGAGATCTTTCCCATACTCATTGTGGGTCTCGTCTTTGTACACTTGATTAGGCTTAAAGTAGGACAGAACATAGTGGTATACCAAAACAATTAATTCTTTAAACAAAATCCAACCCATGTGTTCTATCCTTCTATGAGGCCTGGCCATTTTTCAGGTTCTTCCTCCAGTGGAGTTCTTTAGAATTATGGAGTGTGGAGTTGCCAGGTGGATGAATTTGACTGTTTGAAGTAGGATGTTGTCCACCATCAACAATTAAAAGCTAATCTAAAGGTAAAGTGGTCTCATTCCCCAGTGGAGTCGCCATTATGTTGGGGTTCCCATGTTTTGGCCAGATTGGCAAGACCAAAAGATGAGACAACATCAGAACCAATTTTGGGCCCTAGGATCTAGCCGTCCTATACCCAGAGAGGGATCTCTCCAATAAAACAAAGAATGATATATATTTGATGCTTGCTTTGAAATATTAGGCTAGGTATGAAGCACCAAGGGGGGGGGGGGGGTTTAAATGATTTGGTTGGTTGGTTGCTGGGTTGGTCATGAGATCATAGACTGAGAAAGCAAGGGGAGAAAGGGGACAAAGTAGCAGGATGTTTCAGCAAAGAGGATATGTCAAGAGAGTGCCATCCATTGGGCTATGGAGTCATGAAAGGAGAATTACATGCAGCAACTAGCCAAGGCTTTCAGAGGGCAAGTCATCTATACTAAAGGATCCTTTAGATATATGGTGGGATGAAACATTAAGGAAAGAAAGTGAAAGAAGGAAAGCAACCCACTTTCTGTCTATAGATCAGGTCAGAGGTCATTTAACTCTAGACCTGCTTGGACATACTCAAAGGTAGCTCTTAAAGGAAGGACAAAGGGGCATCTTATAGATCGGACCAGAGGTCATTTAAATCTAGGTCAACTTTAGCATGCTCCAAGGAAAAACAGAGATAAGTTCAACAGAAGGGATCTTTGAAAGGCCAGCTGGTCACACAAGGATCCTAGTGGACAGGGCTAACTCTAATCCCCAGTGTTCCCAAATCTTCGAGCTTAAACCCAACATGAACATCTAAGAATTGATTCCTTTAATTCATACATCAGCTAGTAGGCAATGACGTCCACTACACTGGTTAAATCAACTAAAATCAACTCCTACATAACATATTTAGCAGAAAACATTGAAGGCAAGGAGAGTAGAGACATAGGGTACCTAACAAGGGTAAATCCTATGCCATATTTCTGATGCAAGCCCAGAAGAAAATGAAACAATATGGAAATGTAATAAACAGAGTTAGAAAAACATCAGCAATAGTAATAGACCAGGATCCTGTGAAATGTGCTTTGATCAATTGATGCAAAACCTGTCATATAAACTGAGCTCAATGGCTAATATATTCCAAACTTCTCCTCCTGGCCTATTACATAACAACTACTCTGCTACTCCCTCCCAAAACTGTTCTAAGAGTCGGAATGAATCCCTCTAACTGCAATGGCAGCAACTGGACAACAACCTTTACAATATGTTCTTTGGGATTTCTTATAGAGAATGGGAATAACAGGGGTAGATACAAATTAAATGTGTCCATTTAAGACAGAGTGGTGGAAGAGTCCGAGCCCATTCTCCTTAATGGCAATCTGCCTCGCTGTATGTACTCTATAATCTGCTCTCGGAGACTCTGTCAGGACAAGATTGACCTCTGGTATTTCTTTGGAGTTTTTTCAAGTGTCTGGAACTCTGCGCTACTTTCTGAATCTTGTTAATTGGATTAAAGTCTACGGGCATTCTCCATACCTCCATTACTGTGGCTCTGACAGTCTTAAATAAGCTTTTGCCAGTGTAATTAACAGTTTCAGGGCTTGGGGAGGTATGAGGAATGCTGTAGATAAATTTTTTTCCTGGAGAAAAGTACTCTGCTAATATTAAACACAGATATGACTCAACAGTGTGCTTAAATCTTCAAACTGTGTCTTTTCATTTGAATGCAGGGTTAAAAATTAATTATATCAATAACAGGCGTTAACCCCCTGTGACTCTCTTCCGCTGATTCACTGGAAAATGCTGAAATGGCCGTCTCCGTCTTATCTGCACAATAAAACACACTTGTTACAAACCCACAAAGTGGTGTAGAAATGGTGCAAAGGCCCGGAGGAACAGTTGAGAGTAGTGAAAATAATGGAGAGTGGCGAAAGAAATGGTTAATAGTGTAAAAACCCAAAGATTAAACACTTGGGGGAAATACAAAGGAAATAACGGAAAAACAATGAAGTGGGAGCGAATGATAGTACGAGGTGGGAACCATATGGAAATCACAATCGCAATCGGAGCGGGGCGGAGGGATATACATATGAAACAAAACTTTCCGATGCGATTGGTATAAACCCTTTGTAAAACCGAAATAATAAGAATTTTCAATTTACAAAGGGAAGGGAATTATAATATATGAATAGGCGGAAGTATGGTATAGTGGGCTCGACGGGTCTAATCGCAATCGGAGATCAGGAGTAGGTGGCAATCGTAATCGAGAGAAAGAACATTGCAATGCGATCAATTGGAGGGGCAGTGCGATCGGAGGATCGGAGAGAAATGGAGTGATTGGGAGGATCGGGCGGATTTGTGATCAGAGGATCGGAGGAGGAGTTGCGATGATCGCAATCACAGTATATTGCGATGTGATTAATCGCATCGCAAATACTTGCGATTGGAGTGATCGGAGCCACATAAATAAAACATGTGATTGAACAGAGCTTGCGATTGCGATTGCAATGCGGCGAGTTATATATATAACACAAAAATTTATAATAAGGTTTATGGGTATGGAAAGGGGAAGTGGTTTGGATTTAGCGAAAATGGGGCCAGGCCCTATTATAATGTGACAAAGTGGGTTTTCGCCCATTTTAATGTATTTTAAGGGTTAGGAAAGGGGACGATAGAGGAAACAATGGGAATTTGGCCAAACAAAGGGTAAGGGTAGAAAATAAAGGGGATTTTGGTATGATTTAGAGGGTAAGTGGGGAATTTAGAAGGGGAGGGAAAGAGGATGAAAACGAAGGCTTAGAGGGGATGAAATAAGAGGGAAAAAGATGCCTTTGGGAATTTCTTCACAAACAGAGAGGCTTTATAATGGAAATCAGCAGAGGGGATCTTATCAAAGGACAAAAGCCACAAGGAGGCTTCAAGGATGATGTGTTTTCAGGGGAAATGCATTCCTTGAAGGCTCAAGAACATTTTAGCCCCCTTTTTGCTTGTCAAAAAATTATGGGGGGCTAACAGTCGCTCCACATGGGGATGGCTTCTTCTTGAAGGAGTCAAGAATTCAGAAAATGATCTTTGGTGTAGGCTAGATGGCTGCTGCTTAAGCCACCTTTCCTCTTTGATTTTCAGCTACCACGAATATGATAGATCAGCAGAAACATTCTCAAACAATTCTACCTACCCATCCTACAATCCTAGAATTTTCTTCTGGGTGCATTTGGACTAGCAGACCCTTTACATCATTTATTTTTATAACAGAAAACTAAACCTATTCTAAATCTACCCTTATTTCTCCATGAGACCAGATTAGACTGTTGGTCTCATAGCTTCTCTACCTAATCTAATATCTGCTAGGATTAAACTGTCTAGCAGATCTCCTCTCTATATTCTAAGACGGAAATTGAAAAACAGTCAAGCCAGGATTAGACTATTTGGCTTGCTGGGCTTTGCAGAAATAAAAAAAACTAACTATATTCTCACAGGCTAAGCTTTATTTCAGATGTCCTACCTACCCTACTCTAACTGGAAATATCTGATTCTCTAGGTGATACAATAATGACAATGTAGCCAGTCATGTAATAGCAAAAAGGGGAAGAAGAAATGATTGCTAATCAGTGACAACCGCAGGATGCTCTGCATGTGGATCTTCAAAACTGAGGCCACCAGCAGTGGTGGCCAATTTTGATGTACTTGGCTCTTGAAAAATATTGATGCTTGAGGAGCTGAGCCAATCATGACCTCCATGTATTCTGCCACAGGATCAACAAAATCATGATGTAAAATTTTTTCCTCGAAGCCTACAATGACTGATAGGCTGTCTGCATCTTGGGCAGTTTCAATCACTGCATCTTCAGTGAGGCCCTCGTAATCACACTCCTCCTTTTCCTGGTTGGGATTATTTGGCAGATGAGTGTCAACCAAGAATATATTTTCTTCCATGGGATCAAGACAAAGATGTCTGTGGGAAAGAAGGTCTTGCTCATCTTCACTGTAGCCTGAGCTAGAGGGCTCATCATATTCAACCGTGCTTTCCTCTAGTAACGCAATATGGTTCTACTACAACGGACTGAACTCTGTGAAAAAATCAACATATTCTTGAGTGGGGGATTCTTTTATTACCTTAATCCTTTTAGGATAAGGCTTCAGATATTCGTTCTGCCCCAGATTTTCTTCATCTATTTCCTCCTTGCCGTTTGCGCTGAAGAGATGCTGGCTTCCATCCTCTTGGCAAGTATAAATGATGTTCGGATATAAAGCAAAGAGAATATTCAATGAATCTTCGTCTACTATCATGCTTTCAACGCTTTCTCCATCAGTATCATAGATGGCCTGCATTGACTCATCATTTTCTTACAGTTGATGGTCGTAATCTTCCTCCCATGAATCTACTGATGATGGCCCTGCAATCTCAATTTCTCCTTGGAAAATATTATCATTAGGCATATCAACATCAGAGGAATCATCATTATAAGCATTGTCATCCATCAAATATTTAGGATTCTTAGCCAGTGTTTCTTTGAAATAGTCTGCAAGTTCATTTTCTGATTCAAGCTCTGGTTCATCATGCACATTTGGCATGTGACTTCTATCTTGCAGTGATCTGGTTTGTCTTTCTTGAGGACAAGGAGCAGGTCTTTTCCAATCATCACTTCTGGTTTCAGCCTCATATTCTTGCTCTTTTATATTTAGCAAGGAGTTAGCAGTCTCTATCAATATTTCTAGCTTGTTCTCTAAAGAGATCTGCGCTATTTGCACTTTTCGGTCCTTCCTTGCTCCCTTTAACCTTTCCTCCCAGCACTTTATGTTGTATTCGACAGTGATTGCTATATTCTGCATTTCCTCCAGGCTCGAAGGTTCTCTTTCTCTTATATGGAATTCCACCTCAGGATCAAAAGAACTTGGATAGGGTAATAAAGCCCGTGCCAAAGGTGGTTTTATATCAGAAGGTATTGCATCATATACCTTATTAAACCTGGCTGAAAATTCTTGTACTGTCTCTCCTGGCTACCTTCTCAAATTTTGATACTCTTTTAGAATGAGGAGAGCATTCTTTGGGGCTGCCCACCTATGAAGGAAAACTTGAGAAAATTGATGAAAGCTGCAAATGCTTGCCTCTGGAAGGCCTTTGAACCAACTATTAACATTTCCTTGTAATGACAAGGCAAACATTCTAATGCACACATCATCTTCTTCTATTTCATACAATTCAAGTAAATCCTCAAGGTTTTGCACATGTTCCTCAGCAGTGACCCCTTTATTTACTCCATCAAAAAGAGGCAGCTGGTTTATAAGTTTTGAAGGAAGGGGTTGGAAGATAAGAGGTAAAACCAGAGGCTTATATCTTTCTATGACCTTTGTAGGTGTAGGTGGAGTGACAATGGGCTCATGGCTGCTTGAAGCTTATTTAAGGGCGGGAGATACAACATGAGCCTCTTGTTCCGCCAGGTTCTTCACAAGAGTACAGGTCTGCTTATGGTCTGAAGACTAAGGCTTGAGATCTTTCCCATACTCATTGTGGGTCTCGTCTTTGTACACTTGATTAGGCTTAAAGTAGGACAGAACATAGTGGTAGACCAAAACAATGATTCTTTAAACCAAATCCAACCCATGTGTTCTATCCTTCTATGAGGCCTGGCCATTTTCCAGGCTCTTCTTCTAGTGGAGTATTTTAGAATTATGGAGTGTGGAGCTGCCAGGTGGATGAATTTGACTGTTTGAAGTAGGATGTTGTCCACCATCAGCAATTAAAAGCCAATGGGTTTTCGCCCATTTAATGTATTTTAAGGGTTAGGAAAGGGGACGATAGAGGGAAACAATGGGAATTTGGCCAAACAATTGGTGAGGGTAGAAATTAAAGGGGATTTGGGTATGATTTAGAGGGTAAGTGGGGAATTTAGAAGGGGAAGGAAAGAGGATGAAAACGAAGGCTTAGAGGGGACGAACTAAGAGGGAAAAAGAGGCCTTTGGGCATTTCTTCACAAACAGAGAGACTTTATAATGGAAATCAGCAGAGGGGATCTTATCAAAGGACAAAAGGCACAAGGAGGCTTCAAGGATGACGTGTTTTCAGGGGAAATGCATTCCTTGAAGGCTCAACAACATTTTAGCCCCCTATTTGCTTGTCAAAAAATTATGGGGGGCTAACACCTTTGAGGAAGTAATCCTCCATATATTGGAGTAGAAGGAAGCCACTCATGCTTACTATTGTTATATCATCCACCACCTTAGCCCTAAGAAGCTTATAAAGGCAGATCACCCGATAGCATAAAGTGGTGAAATATTTAAAAGTGTTAATGGGTAAATATGAAAGGAGATTCATATAAAAAGGAGAATAAGGTGCTATATTATATGGTAGACTTGCAGCAAAGCTTTAAGCGAAGAAAAAGGAAAAAAGTGCAAGACATTTGTACGAAGTGGGGCCCACCTACACTTTGCATATTCAAAGGATAAAGGCGCGTGAACAATTCCGGGGGGGGGTCAAGGATGGCAGGGGGAAGGTGGAAGCTCCCCCCTCCGGAATTATGGTGACATGGAATACAATGGGACCCAAGGCAAATATTCTATGGGGAAATGGCCGCAGGATTGAAGCTACTACGAAACCCCGCTGGCCTTTCTAGTGGGCCCGACCACGAAGGACACCTATTGCTATGAATGCAATGGTAAGGTAAGTCCTCGGACACCCGGTACATGACTATTACCGACATCTAACCCGAAGCATGGTATACACCTAACCGAAATCTGATAGCAAATAACCAGATGCTACACGTCTAAGTGTCGACATCCTTATGACGTCAGCCCTACTAGTGTCGTCCTAGTCTCATTTTCCAGGTAATATGAAGCTGTATAATCCTGTCTGGTAATTCACTGTGGTAAAATACTTTCTGTTACTGGATACGATATAGATAAAGCGTGAGCGCCCGATACCAGGTTTGCCAAGTAGTTTTCAGCCTCCCTGCGCGTTTTCCCCAAGCATTTTCCTTACTGCGCAGGTATTCTGTCCCTTTTTCACTATCTGGTTTCCTTCCACTTTTCATTTTTCATAATGGTCATGGGTAAAGTCACGGTTAAGAATTCAGAGCCCGAAACCCCTCAAGGTCATGAGTTCAGGGCTGCTCCTGGACCTGAGCCTTTCATAGACTTGCAAGCTCACATCTGAGACCCATAATACCTGTTTTTCATTAGTAATTTGAAACCGTAGCTTTTCAGGAAGCATGTGGAAAATAGGGACATGTTCATAGTAGCTTTTTTAGGACTTTATCACCAAATTACTCCCCCTGTCTACCCAGTTGTTGAATTCATTTGTTGGCTCAGATAAGCTTACGATGAACGTCGGGATATGTTCCTATCAACTCAGGGGAACAAGATACTCAGTATATCTCCTGAAATCATCAGAAAATCCCTCTGTTACCCTACCAGTTCAAATTATGTCAATTTCAATGAAATGACACTATCCCATCAGTTTTCCAAGTTACCATGGAGGTGGTAGAGCGATTTTATTGCTACCTTTTCTGACTCCCACCTCACAACTTTCCCGTCTTCGGACCTGGTGCCCCTGAGCACATTCAAGGAATACCTTCAGCCAACCCTTGCTCTCATTACGAGATTACTAGGTATAGGAGGGGTCGAACAGGTCTCGAAAGAGTGTGTAGCCCTTTCATGGTAAATGTCACAGCCTGGCATTGTATTAGATATCCTTGGTTTCTTGGCCACCTCCATCCAAGCTCAATTTCAAGACCTCTCGACTACAGGTCATTTTCATTTCTGTTCCATGGTATTCTGCCTTTTCCTCTTCCAACAAGCTGATAAGTTTGAGGGTTTGGGTCTAGAAAAGGTTTATAGGATAAAATCTCAGCCAATACATGTCTTTGACTAGAGTCCCGCAATGCATTAGTTGGAAAATGGGGTGGGTTATTGAAGTTTCTTGAATGAATTCATGACAATAGTTTATACTATTATTCATGACAATCGTCCACCCAGGATTTTTCCTGAGCAGAAGAAGTGGCTACAGTATAGCGAGGCTGAAAGCACAGGAGACTAGTACCTATTGGATGACTACACTAAAATCAGTGTTTATGGTGTAGAAGTTTCCCCTTATAGATTGCCAGTTTTTCCCGCCCTACAGATTTATGCCTTGGAGTACCTCCAAAAGACCTTCAAGGCTGACCAACTCCACTTCCTCCCTATGGAAAAGGGGTTCATTCTCAAACTCACAACAACCATCGGCCCCTTCATTGTTAACTCAAGGCATGCCCTCCCCATAGTGGAAAAACTACTTAAGGGCATGGATTTAAGGCAAAGGAAAGCTTGGCCCTACGATCCGAAAGGCATCATCTCAAATAAAAGGAAGAAGATTAATCAAATGCTTATGCTCATGAAACTAGACCCTTCATCGAGTCGAGATCTAATCTTGATACCTGGCCTTTACTTTCATAGATGGAGACTAATTCATCTGCGACAGGGGAAAAAGGAGATACTGCTTCGACATAAGAAGGAGGAAAAAAATAGGTGGAAGAAGCTGGAATTTCGGGAGGAGGCTCTTCGCCTTCCAAAAGGCAGAGAACCAATGATGAAGAAAGTGTCGGAGAAGAGCAATCGCTACAAAGAGAAACTTTGTATGGTCAATTGGACAAGGGAAAATCAAGTTTTGTGGTAAGACGTGATGGTACATCATCTTCTGACTTCTCAAAAGTTTTTCAAGCCATCTCTGCAAACAGGTCGAATGCGGACAATGAAAGGAAGGTGAAAAAGAGAGCTATCAAGGAAAAACACTGGTCTGAATTAGAAGGATATGTTGACAAGTATCATACTAGGTTTTCAGCCGAGATTGAGATGGACAAAGAGAAATTGGTATTGGCAATTACTGAAGCGATATTAGACCCAGAGGTTGGGACCACCAGCTACAGAGCTTTGCAAGTGGCAGTAAACATGTCACAGGTCCCACCAATTGACAAGTGCAATATGTTCCAATGTTTTGGTGATATGCTAAAGGACCAGGTTGTGAAGCTCTCCCTCACTCTAAGGAAGCTAAAAACCAAGCACAACCAAGTGTTTGAGAACCTCAAAATGGAGAAGATTAATTCCCATGCACTCTCAAATGACTTGCGCAATCTGCAAACTGTTGTGAAGGGAAAAGAAAGTGGCAAAGCAGACCCTCAAGGCCATGTCATCTCAAAATTGCAAAAATAGGTTGCAGCTCTAAAACATAAGGTGAATATGCCTGGCTCTCAGCATGTACAAACTGCTGAATTAGCCCAGGTAGAAAAGGATAAGGCCAATCTGGCAGACTCCCTTGCTAAGGAAAAGGAAGAGAGGGCTAGAATTTCTAGCGAGATGACTACCCTCTAGTCACGGATGGATGAGCTGTAGAAAAATTGGGATGTACATGTATGCTGTACACCACCTCCTGAAGTGTCCAGCTCACTCTCGGAGCAACTAACCATGGCGCTGGACGAACTTCAAGCGGCGGAGAAGCAGGTTAAAATGGCATAAAAGAAGATCAATGAGCTCGAGGCACGCCTTAGGGAGAATTCCAAGAAGGTAGCGGCTCTGTAGAAGGAAACAGAAGAGGGAAAATAGGAGAAGTTACAGGAGGAGAATACTATCCGAGACCTTACGAGCCGGATAAAAGGAAATATCACCCTTCTGGATGCTCGACACTTGATCTGGATGGACATCATTATGGAAGTAAAGAAGAGTTGGGTTTTCCTGACCCTCATTCAAGAAAAGAAGGCCGCAGCGTGCCTATTCAGAAGAAATCTTCACGAAGGGTATACTAATGCCTCAACTAAGGTCGAAAACGCTAAAAGCATGGAAAATTTTAGGGGCTAATATTTGCAGGTGGGCTAATTTTCCATGGTTTTTCCAAAAAAAAGATTCGCCAATATCCATTTTTTTATAAAAATGATTCACTTAAATTTTAGAATATAAAATTATTTTACCTTAAAAATCGCAAACATTATATAATATATATATATAATATTATTATAAATTTGAACATTTTTACAAATACATCAATAAACATTTTATAGTTTGCATATTAGGGACTAGTCAGATTTGCCAATTTTTTAAACTTCAAAACAGTTTTCCATCCTTAAAATTTTCCCTGGCTAAAAGGTATGTCGCTCTCCTAAATGATTTAATTTCAGAAGAATTGGTTAAATGAGGAATCAAGAGGAGGTTTAAGGAGGCATCAGAATGTCAAAAGGTGATGGAAAAGGAAGCTGCGTGCAGCCTTGCGCTGGGCAGTTTGGAAAAGATGGTGACAAGTTTGGATCAGTTCAAAGAAAAGTGGACCGAACTAACAGTCACTGGCCTCCTATCATTCCGAGAGCCTTCAAATGCAGTTCTTCTACCATTATCAGTATATGAGGGCCGGTTGATAGAAGTGATGAATCATACTAACATACCTTCTGAGAAGACCGCTCAACTTAAGGCTGAAACTATAGTCGCAGTACTCAGCAAAGAATTCTCCCTCTTCCATTAGGTGAAACAATTCTTGCCCACTCAGGCGAGTCATGCTGAACTCACTGAAGTATACATTTGGGTCGATGCTTTCACTACGATACCTAATCCTGTAGTCGACACTTGACAGAGGTGTAACATTCATGCGACTGCATCAGCCACCACATCTGCTTCGTTCGCCTCTAAGAAAGCTAGCTCCTTTGTGGCCCCAGTACTGTCTTCTTCAGCCATAGCCTCGACTTCGTCCCACCACTAAAGTTGTTAACTCATGATTGGGCCCACGTGGCCTCTTGTTTTCTTTTTACTTTCAATATTCGAGTGAAATTTATATTTCACTCTTGTAAATTTTACTTTCAGTTAGACCGTTGTGTTATTTTCATTAGAAATGGCTATGATCCTGTTTTGTAAAATGATGGGAAACGTTTCTACCCCATCATCAATTTTGATGTTTTGATTAAGACTTAAAACTGCATATAGGCATGCGACAAATATATTTTCCCAAAATATATTTCCGCGTATGTTCATTGGAAATGTTATAAAAGTAGAAAGAAAAGACATCTAAGAGGTTCCATATTTTCCAAAGAACTCACTAGTTCAAGCACTCTGTATGTATTTTGTCTGAATTTTGATAATTAATGTTGAAGATCTCGAAGGGACTCAGTGATAAGAAGCTTTGTTGAAATTAGGGATTCTGATCTGGGTGATTCACAGTTTGTGGTTCTTCTCTATGTTGTTTAATACAAACATTCATTTTACATATCTCCACATTTCTTATATCTATGCTCTGGAATGCGAGTGCTCCTATGTTTAAATATGAATTTATCATTACATATACTCATGTTTACTCAATTATAGCACTTTAAATATAGCTCAGGAAGGATATTCTGTTTCATTTTTCATCTCTTCCATCGTTCCTCTGATAGTAACTACAATAGATCCTTATCTTTGGAATTTTTCACATAAATGGATTCTTATCTTTGCATAGGCCCAGTATATATGAACTTCTGTTTTTGGATAAAATCCGTTATGGTTAATATTCTACTACATTTTCTTCCACAGTCATTGCCTACATATTAATTGATATCTATGAGTCATTTTAGAATTTGGCCCCCTCTATAGAATTCTATCTTAAAGCTGTCAGATGCATTTATGTATTGAATTTCATACTCAGTTTCCGCAGTTTCATAGTTGTTGTGTTTAACTTTGGGGTCTTGGTTCCACCCTCGTTAAAACCATTCATCCAAGAGATTATAGCATGAGAGCCTTGCCTTGTCAACTCCTACCAGTGGATTCATATGCTCCTTGTAGTTAAGATGTCCTAGGCACTGGTCTTTGTACAACTCAAGACTGTCTCTAGGAGCTACAACACTTACATTGGCCAAGATCATGAGATTCTTTTTGGATGGTAGCTTCTCATGGGAGGGAAACTTCCAAAGGTCACCACTTCTATTTGAGCATGAGCAGTTGCATGATGGGCATGATAGCACTTTGGAGGATGACTTTGGCATGAGGGATGTCAAAGGAAAAGACAACAGCATGTGGGGAGCTTCACATGCTAGATCTTCAGTGTTGTCTCCTAGGAGGGTTGATCCATATTAGAGGTCTTAACTTTTGGTAGAGTACTCCAAGGATCTTGGTGCTTGCATGATTCTTGATGACCCAGAGGGAGATGATAGATACATGGTGGTTGATGAGGTCATCTATTCTCATGAAAAGTTCTTCTTGACTAGTGTTTCTGAGCTTAAGAGGAAGCTACTACATGCAGCACATCTGGACTTTCTTTCCATGCACTTTGATGCATTTCATTCTTTGATGGAGGAGTTCACTTGGGAGGGCATATGGCAGGATATATATCAACATATGGAGAGATGCATATCCTAGATGGTGATGGAGAGGTTGTCAAAACCACTTCCCTACTCATTGAGAGTGAGGGAGAGCTTTCAGTTGAGCCATTTCAGCTCAATGACCAAAGTACATAGTAGAGAAGGCACATTTTTTCATTATGACTTGTACTCCTTTACTTTATGTGAGCAACATGTTGTACCAAGGAGGATTATTCCTTCTTGTATATGGTATTGTGATGTACTTGAGGCCATTTGCAGCATTGATATTGGCCATGCTATTGGTGGTTTGTGGGGGAGGCCACATGATTCTTGGTGTGCACCATTGGCACCACATGTTACTTTTGTGATCCTATCTTGCAGGATGATTGTGGTAGCAAAAAAGTGGCTGGAAAGACACTTGTTATTTTTTTTTTTGAGGCAGGCAAGGGATGCATTGTGCTTGTTCCATATGTGGAACTATGATCCACCTCCCAGTTGTCATATGGCAACTTGTTTTCCTTGGTTTTTGCTTCCATATGTTGGAGAAGTTTCTATGTTTATGGGAAGCTTTGTTTGGAGAGTGGAACAAGAGTTGAGGGTGCCCATTGGGAGTATGATTCTCCCTAATATACATGTTGCATTTTTCAGGAGAAACAGTGGGCAAACCATGATTTCCACACTACATCTCTTTTCTTCATGTGGGAGGAGCCATTTGGAGAACTTGAGTTCTTGGAGGAGGCAATTCATGGCTGATTTTTTTGGTGGGGTAACTTGGGCCATTCTTGGAGGCCATGTAATTTCAGCCCAAGATCAGTAGCAGCCCCATACTTACCATAAATGGAGAGAGAAACAACTTGGGTGGAAAAATCTAATCTCTCCATGCAGCCCCAATACATTGCATAAACCAGGGGTTGAGAATTTCTTTGATGAGCTACCTAGAATGGCTCATTTCATTTGGATGATAGCATGGGTAGGGGAGACTCTCATTGGGGATGAGATTACCTATTTTTATCATCACTCCTACCTTGAGGAGTCCATGGGACAATAATGAGGTTTCCACTTACACCTTCCACCTTTTCATGATGTGAGACATTTGGATTTGCATACTTGGGGAGAACCATTGGAAGGTAGATTTATTGCAGATTATGTTGAGTTGTGGTGGGAACTATTGATGAGGAGGCCACAAGAAGAGGAAGGGAGGAATTTTTCTCCACCTTAACAGTTTCTTGAGGACAAGAAACATTTTGGAGGGGAGGACTATAATATTCCAAAAATTTAGCCTTCATCTAAATGGAATCTTATAGTTTGTTTTATCACTAGGTAGGTGAATAAGTGGGTGGTGAGGCCCATAAAACCCCTTTAGAAGGAATAATAAAACTCCTAATGTGAAAGGAGGAAGAATAAGCAGCTGGATTAAGCACCCTAGGTGAGAACAGGGATTGGATCATGTTGATTTAGTCAACTTTGACCAAATCAACAATGCTGTCATGGAGGAGTGGTCTTTATGATGAGACAATGCAGTTTTAGTGGAGGACAACTTGCATGAGCTTGGTGGCAAGTATGGATGGGACCCAATGTGAGTAGGCTCACATGATATATATGGAGGGGATGACAGTCATTGTTATTCATGTTTGAGATTATTATTTGATATTGGTCCGTTTAGACTTTTGCTTCCTCTTGTTGTTTAGCAGGGTTGTTGTGATGTTTAGCATAAGGGTTTTCTTGATCGGGAATCCCTACCTCATCCTCAGGGAAGGAGAGGTTATTTGAGCTGCATTTCCTCATTCTGACATTCTGACCAAGCTACCTCCTTCAACTACAATGCAGTTTCTGTTTAGAGCTGGGTTGTGTTGCAAGGTGCAGAAAAGGAGGATCACATAGAGCTATTTCTGGGCTTTTTTTTCAGTGGAGAGGTAGCCTATCCATTGGAGGATCAGAAAGGAGGGCTCCTGGGAATATTTCCACATATTTTTCATTATGCCAACCATCTACCATCCCTCACAGCACAATCACAATTCTAAATTGCGTTATTTTTTGAGGCAATTGTTGGGAGGATTCATTGAGCTCATTAGGAGGGTCTATTTTTTAGTAAAGGGATCAAAATTCTATTTAGAAATACTATTGGAGGAGAAAATCATCATCTCAGATCTTTCATAGCCTCATTTTATTCAGATCCAGTTTGTAGTGACATCTCAACCCCAGGGTTGTTTGTCACATTGTATATTTCTTGGTATTTCTAGCTATCTTTTCCGAGTTGGCTAGAAATCATGTATTAGAGCCTACATCTTATTTTTTGGCATTTATTTTGTTTATATCAGCCATATATCATTTATGTATGTTTACAACAGTAGATACATTGATATAGACAATTTTTTCACTACTCTCCGGCATTCTATACAATTGCAGCAACTCATGTGTTGATTGTTTGATCATTGGAGGAATGTTCTTAATGCTTTAGTGGCTTGTCCCTCATGATATTTTTGTATATTGTTGCTGATATCTTAATAAAATGATGGTTGCATATCGATACCTCTTATGACATGTTCATATTTGTTGTGTTTTACATTATTATGTCTTTTATTGCTGCCATTTACAATTTGGAATATTACAAAGAACCACCAAACAAAAATGAAAACAACCACAAATGGTCCTCTATTATTTCTTTCATGAAAAAGGAAAATGAACCACCAAACAAAAATGGAAACAACCATAAATAGTTTTGTATTATTTCCTTCATGGAAAAGGAACAGGGACCAACAAACAAAAAAATAGCCACTGATAATCCTCTATTATTTTCTTCATAAAAAAAAACAACAGGACCACCAAACAAAAACAATCACCAATGGTCCTCTATTATTTCCTTCATGGAAAAAGAACAAGAACCACCAAACAAAATAAAAACAACCACTGATACTCCCCTATTATTTCCTTCATGGAAATGAACAAGAACCACCAAACAAAAATAAAAACAACGACCGATGGTCCTCTATTAATTGGGTTGATTACCTCTCATTTCTTACATCTATAATTTACATCTAAAACTATTTTTTTTGGCGCAAATTTCTGCTTCTTCATAATCGTTCTGCACTTTCACTCCCTCTTAGTTATAGATCTATAGTGATTCCCTCTTAGTTGTAATTTTTTTTAATGAACCTAAATACCATATCCCTAATAATAATAAAAATAAATCAAATATTATTCCATATAACTCAATTTATAATTTTATAATTCACACACACACACACCTTTAAAACATATATTTCAATATTTTTACAGCTTTTTGAACATTTATGACCTATTCTCATTTTGAAAGGATGATGATTAAGCTTTATACCATTTAAGATTTACTTTAAATACCATATTCCCCTACAACTAATAATAATAATAAATCAAATATATTACATAATTTTATAATTCTAATATATATCTTATTTCCCTAACAATAATAGTAATAATAAATCAAATATATTATACAATTTTATAGTTCTAATATATATATCTTAATAGTATGAAAATATAAATCAAATATATTATATAATTTTATAATTCTAATATATATATCTTAATAGTATGAAAATATTTACTACATTAATTTAAACTAAATTAGTGAAGATATGGTAATGATAAATAGTATACACCTTACAATATTTATATAATTAATTAGTATAGCTAAATGATATATAAATATACTTTTATTAAAATAAGTACATTTACAATTTAATACAATATAAGTTGTTATAGTAGTAATGTTTATATTATCTTATGTTGATTTCATATATATATATATATATATATATATATATATATATATATATATATATATAATTTAATTTTAAGAAAAAATGGTTTATTTTAAATAGCCATTTTGTTTTGAAAAATATAAATTTTACCTTTAATATTATTCTCATATCCCTTTAATATTTTTATTAAACACCTTATTAATATATTTGTACACATAGCAACCAATCCTGTAGATTATTAATTGCCTTATTATTAATTATGCTGGAGGCGTTTTCTTTGCTAGCTTGAGGTGAGCAAACACTGTTCACTTTAGCCAATGACAAGCCTTTCTCATCTCCCTTTTAGCCAATAAATTTAGACATGTGACACCTCGTCCAACCAATGAAAATTTTCCATTTGGCCTGTTACCAGCTGTTAGTTTGAAAAATAAGTTTTAAGATCTTAAATGCTTGAAAATAGGGGCATGAGAGGCCGAGAGGGTTTAGAGACGAGGGTTTGTAGGTCTATGTTGAGGGATTTGAACAGGGCAATAGTGGAGGCAGCGGTGGAGGCCGAGGCTGCGGTAGAGGCGGAGGTGGTGGTAGCTGCAGCGGCGGTTACGGTGCCGATGGATATGGTGGTGGGTGGAATGGAGGTGGCTATCGTGCGGAAGTGGTGGTAGCTACGGCAACGATTACGGTGCCGGTGGATATGGATTGGGTGGAATGGAGGTGGCTGTTGTGGCCGAGGTGGTGGTCGCGGACATGGGCTAAGTTTTTGTCATGCTTTTTCTGAATTCCGTGGGAGAAGGAAAGTGTTGCCTCTGTTCTCTGCGTTGAGTAAAAAAGCCCAACAGCAAGAGATGAAACCAGAATCCATCGAAGATGAGGATTATTTTACTAAATTTTTAGATTCTTTAAACATCAGAGTTTATGAGAATGAAAGGTAGTGGGATAAAAGAGCTGCCAGAAGAAAGCCCGAACGCCACGCCTACTTCTTTGTTTCCATTGCTTCCAGCATTGGGATTATGAGCATGGCTACTGTGGCTGTTTACTATCGATTTTTTTGGCAGATGTAGGTTTACACTTCATTTCTCAGAGCCAACTATCACTTTTCCCATCTTTTCAATACTTCCACATCACAGTTATGATAATAGACTGTTATGTAATTCACCTCCAGGTGGATATCAGACCCATTTAGATGGGTGTGTTCTTTTGGATATGAATTCTCAGTGGTCTGTAACTTTCTTGTCTTTATGCTCATATGTATGAGATGACATGGGTATATTACCTTGCTTGTTCTTTGATGGAATTTGTATGCAGGGTGCAGAGATTCCCTACACAGAGATGTTTGGCACATTTTCATTAGCAGTGGGAGCCACGGTATGTGAAATTTCTTTACTTGAGCTGTTGGTATTAGATTTGGAGCTAAATATTCAGAAAATAATGACTCCAAATGTGCTTTTATAGGTTGGAATGGAATATTGGGCTCGTTGGGCTCACCGAGCTCTCTAGCATGCTTCGCTGTGGCATATGCATGAGGTATAATTACAGTTTACAGAAAGGTGGACCCAGAATTAATTTTTTTTAAAAACAATCCAGCTGTAACATAGCAAATATGTTTTGCACTATGCAATCCCCTTTTGTTCCATTGATTACAGGACTATTGAGATGTTAGTTTTAGATTGTAATTGACAATCCATTTTCTATGGGCAGTCTCATCACAAGCCAAGGGAGGGACCTTTTGAGTTGAATGATGTGTTTGCCATTATCAACGTTGGTCCGACCATTACATTACTGGCTATGGATTCTTTAACAAAGGCTTTGTTCCAGGCCTTTTTTTTGGTGCTATAAGCACTGGCCTCTGTTTTGATTGTTGCTACCATTGAAATTCATAGAAGTACTAAATTGACAGTATTCTTTAAAGAATGATGTGATCACTGTAAATTCAAACCAAGTTTGATTTAATAGCTATGTCAAGGTGATTTTCAACAGCAGTATGTTAGTCACTCTATTATCAACCTACGGTGCATTTTGAAAAATTCCTCAGGGGCTTGGTATCACCGTTTTTGGGACGGCATATATGTTTGTCCACGATGGTCTTGTTCATCACCGCTTTCCTATTGGGCCTATTGTTGATGTTCAATATCTTCTTAAGGTAGCAGCTGCACATCAGGTTTGTTCCTAATTTTCTTATCATAGCTCTATAGATCGCTTCATTTATCTATGAGTTAGGCATAGATTTCTTTCCAGTAAGTAGCGAATCTCATACAGATTTGTTTAAATGCCACTGCAGCTTCATCATGCAGACAAGTTTAATGGTGTACCATATGGTCTTTTCCTTGGACCAAAAGTGAGTTTTCTTCTTCTGTTATAACTATTTGTATCTTTGTATTTCAAATGTGTTTAGATTTATTCATGCATGGTCTTAGGTGAAGATGTATTGATAGTTTATTTATTTTTGAGTTTCACAGGAACTGGAAGAGGTTGGAGGCTGTGAAGAGCTAGAGAAATTGTGTAACAGTAAAATAAAGGGCCTCCAAAAGCTTCAGTGAAGGCTCTGACTTTCCTTCTTGTGTTATTTGGCACAAATTTTCCCATTTTATATCTACGCTCATAGGCAACTCCATTTTCCTTGAGAGATAAATTTGTACACACTATGAGAGTAATATTTGGCATGCAAATTAGTATTTGAGACAAGAGTCTTAAAAAATAGGGTATTTTATGTTGTCAAAGGGGATCCTTAACATAAGTGTAGGTTAGAGAAATCCTAATCATCTAGCTCATGCAGATAAGAAAAATCCCCTACATGTATACTACATTAAATATATTTTTAGCAGATCACATAATGGTCTAGTCCCTGTTTGCAGGGTCTGTAAACTTTGGATGAACAAGCAATAACCAGTTCCGAAATAATGCCAGTGTGTTACTGATGAGGATTTTTTTGTAAAGAAACTTTTTAAAATCAAATCACACATCAGAAGAAAATGTTGCAGCATGTTTGGAAAGGACTTTTGGCTATTTATGTATCAGAAACAAGGGTAGCAGATCAAACCGTTCATTATGCTTGGTTTTTGAAACTAGCAATAAGTTTAGAAATTATATTCATAATGAAATAAAGTCATTGATGTTGAAGATGATACACGAGAATTAGATTTATGAGATATTTATGTCCATACTCGGTTTCATGAAGACCTAAACAATTGCTTTTATTTTGGATATTGGCATGTATGGTTCACATGTTAGAATTTTTACCCCAAAATTTTGAAAAGGTGCTTTTGAGGGGCAATAGATGATCTTGGATAGATGGTACTATAGCGTTCTCTTTATCTAATAGAAACTATGTTCACCCTTTCATGTGGTTACTCCTCCTCCAAGCAACTCATTCTTTTGCATCTCTTAAATTCAAATTCTCAACTCTGTTAGTTGCTGCATAGCAGTATATATATTTGATTCTATTGACATCACAATGCAAGTTCCAACAATTACGGTGACCATATTCCTACATATATTGGAAGACATCATGGAAGGATTGTTTTCCGGATGTGACATCGTGACAAGAGAATATAGCTGTAAATTGTTCTGCAAAATCTAAATTCATCAATATTCATATGAAGTAAAGCGAATGATGAACATCACCAGAGTGGAACTATGGGTATGTATGTTTATAATTTTTGTACATATAATATATGAAGAAAGATTTATATCAGAATCACCATGCCATCCCATACTGTATCTGCATTGAAGGAAGTCAGCTTTAATGTCATAATTTTCTAATACCTAACAAAGGGAGGGAAATTTATAAAAAAATATTTGTGGAGTTTCATGGCCTGTAACCTTTGCCTTTATCTATTCTCACTACAGTACTTTACTGTAATTTAGTATAGCATGCACCATAGTATTTTGAATTTACATATATTCTCAATACTTTCTCTCTTTCTCTTTCTCTTTATAAATTGTCATTGGTGAACATTATGCATCTTTCACAAAAAAATATTGAACATTGAGGTGGTAGGTTTTTTGTTTAGAGCATTATGATAAGTTAGAACATTACACATTTGTAGAGATACATTTTTCCTAACATCGATACTAATGTTTTTAAGTTCTAAAATATCAAACAATTAGGGCCAATTTAACGAGCTATTACATTATTAACATTTAAGAAACTATTCAATTATTCAAATCTTCATGCTTTACAAGGTAATCAAATTTTCAAATTTTCATTCTTAGCAAGCTATTCAATTATTCAAATTTTAACTCGATTGAGTTCTTAAGTAAAGATTTAGTTATTTTCATTCAAATTTATACTTGGAGATTGCGGCGATCATTAAACACCTGCTTGGTCCAATAAATGCTCTTTACCTTGGATTATATCCACTCCGATCTAAAGAATTTTATCTCCATTTCAAATCACAGTATATGTATTTATTGTTGCACTTGTCAAAAATTTATCTCTCAGTGAAGTGTTTCAATTTGTAGAGTTTTCCCTGTTTGGTTGCATGCCATACTAGGAATCAAGCTCAGAATAGACAACGAAACTTTCAAGGTGATTTCGGTTTGGATTTGGCTCGTTAATGGTTGTTGTAACCATAGACATTGTGCAAATATCATGATCACATACTTTGATTAGCTGCATCCTTCAAATCAATAAGCTGGATGGATAGAAATAAGGAAGAAAAAGAGGAAAAGTTTGACAGTAGACAAGATCCTTGTTCCCAGGAAATACCTGTGACAATCCATTTTCAAAAGTTAATGAGCTTACAAATCTGTATATGGTCTTTCATATGAAATTTTTTTAATTTGTCTATTAAGAAAGGTTTAAAAATTGAATATAACCAAGGTTCTAAGTTCAGTTGACTCAAAATAATATCAGAACCCTGAAACGGATTTAGAATTACTTTTCTTTATAAAAAAACTTTGAAATTGTTGAAAATTTGTTTTAAACAAATTTTAATGCCATTCTTAAGGTTTCTGGTGCGGAGCATCATAAAGTTTCAATTACAATATCAATGTTTATGTTTGTGTTTAATTTTCTAAACATCACTACTAAGTACAAATTTGTTTTGTTTTCTTTAGTACCATATGCAAAAATTTACAGCAAAGATAATAGAGATGATGAAAGAAGAAAACCTTTTTGCATGGCAAAGTGGACCCATTATCTTTACACAGGTATGTTATCCTCTTATAATAGTTTGTTACACTGTTCTAAGTATAACGATGTATGACACTTTGACTTGATTCATAATAATTTAGTATTTATTTGATTATTACATTGTTTTGTGTATAATGATGTATGCCACTTTGATTTGATTCATACTAATAAGCTATGGCACCCTGATTTGATTCATAGTTCTGTGCAGATAGAGAATGAATATCAACAAGTAGAGAAATATTATGGTGAGAAGGGAAATTTACATGCCAATTGGGCAGAAAATATGGCACTATCATTAAATACAAGTACTCCCTAGGTGATGTGTAAACAAATTGATGCTCCAGACCCAATTGTGAGAAGTATTTTTAATATCTTTTTCCATTAATAGAAGTTTAGCTTTCCACATAAACTCTCTTAAGAAATTTGTAATAGTTTAGTGCTTTTACTGATATACGAATCATTTTTTTGTAGATCAATACCTAAAATGGTTTCTAATATGACTATTTTAAACCTATTTCTCCTGGAAAGCCAAAGATGTGGACTGAAAACTGGACTGGATGGTAATGATTTTTGTATAATGTCAATTTTATTTTTACACACATATCAGGTACTCCCTGAGTTTAATTTTCAATATAACACCAGGATCAAATTATACTAAGAACAGTAAAATATATAGAAACAATAGCTTCAATGATGACTCTTTCGTACAAACATTTCTCTAAATTCTAGAAGGAAAAGGTATGCCTAGTGTCTCTGTTTCAGAAAATATTGTGGATCAAGGTACTCATTGAGAACACTCAGCAATAACTATGGTAATCTGGAGGACTATCGAATGGTAGATGGCAAATTCAACATAAATGTTCTGTATGACCACTGTAAAGAGAAGAATGGGAATAATTTTGGGGTAGGCTTTTAATTTTTCTAGATGCCTTGGATTATCACTTAGCTTACCTAACACCATCTGATCAGGTGATTTGAGCTAAATTCATCATCCTTGTGTGAGAAATCGAAATGAGGGTAGTTGTAAGTATGGCCAAAACCAATTTAAAAGTTACCCTATTTTCAATAATTATACGATATCTTCCTATGTAGATTCACTTCTAGTAGTGAATACAAGGTGAAGTATGAAGTTGGTAGTGTAGGCATTGGGTTTTGGGTCTTCAAATGGCTCGAGGAGGTCAGTGGATGGCATTCTTCTAGAGTATTATAATGAGTGGAGGAAGCCTTTGGAATGGAGGGATTTTACATACTAAGTTTCATATCCCCTTTCGGCGTTCCCTTGCACCTCCCGGTGTAATTGATAGTTAATATATATTAAAGTAGGCAATAACATAATTGGGAACGTTTGTGTACTTTTTTATTAAGAGAATTTATATGGTGATTCATCAGATATTTGAACCATAATTTTCTCATGAGATAATAATTTCCAGCTATTAAGATTGTTGTAGAGTATGGCGGTACAACTATATTTGTATAATTCAAATTTGTACGTAATTTTAAACTTGAATTTTCAAAATAAATTTGGACAATAATTTGTGTGAATACGAAATGATCAAACCATGTTTTTTTGGTTTTGTTATTTCCATCTCTTTTCCTTTACATTGCTGATCTTCCATTTTTTTTATTCCTTGGGTCATACTCATGTGCCTCTATGGTTCTTAAATATTTTACTTTCTCTTTCTTTGGTCACACTCATACTGTTGGTTTCCATCCTTACCGATGCTGAAATGTTTTGTGTTATTCTCACTTTTTCTTTTTTCAATCACACTCTGCCAAAAGGGAAAAATGGAGAAACGACCACTCCTCAACCTATATTACTTTGATTCATTGTTGGTCCTACTCACCTCCTCGCCTTCCATAAATATTATTTGTCTGCAAATATCTACTACTTAATTACTTCTCCTCTCTTTGCAAATTTATTTTCCATCGCTTTGGCGTTGCTAAAGCCATGGATACCATTTGCACTAGAGAAATATCAACATCATAAGTAGTGTTGTTATTTCTCCACTCTTCCAACTCATAGATAATGTGGTTCACTTGGACCAAAACGCTTACGATTTGCAAAAGAAGCTAAGTAGTCATTAGAGAAATTTTGACATACAAAATGGGCCTAAAAGCAAAAATGTACAACAAAAATAAACTTTTTAAGAACCAATAGGATTCAAGATCATGATGTGAACCATGAGATGACTTACCATTTTGAAGTAATAAAATAAAATAAAAACTATTTTTACCACTTGTATTTTCAACTTATTTCCCCACGATTCTATGGAAGCACTCGTTAGATGCAGAATATAATTTTTGATCCAAGGAGTACCCATGTTATATACTTTCTATGGAACCACTACATGAAAAATGAGAAAATACATAAAAAACATGATTGCTCATGGAAAAAGAATAGAAACCACCATACAAAACAAAAACAACCACCAAAGGTCCTATATATTTCCTTCATGGAAAAGCAACCACCAAACATAAATGAAAACAACCATAAATGGTCCTCTATTTTTTCTTTCATGAAAAAGGAACATGAACCACCAAACAAAAATGAAAACAACCATAAATAGTTTTTTATATTATTTCCTTCATGGAAAAGGAACAGGGACCTCCAAACAAAACAAAAACAAGCACTGATAATCCTTTATTATTTTCATCATAGAAAAAAAAGAATAGGACCATTAAGCAAAAACAATCACCGATTGTCCTTTATTATTTCCTTCATTGAAAAAGAACAAGAGCCAATGAACAAAATAAAAACAACCAATGACGCTCCCCTATTATTTCCTTTATGGAAAAGGAACATTAACAACAGCAAAAAAAATGAAAACAATGACTGATGGTCCTCTATTATTCCCTTCATGGAAAAGGAACAAGAATTGCCAAACAAAAACAACGACCAATGGTCCTCTATTAACTGGGTTGATTACTTCTCATTTCTTACATCTAAAATTTACATATAAAAAATGTTTTTTTGGGGCCAAATTTCGTCTTCTTCATAATCGTTCTACACTTTCACTTTTCCTTTGCATATTCCTCTTTTTCTCTCTACTTGGATTGAATTTATTCGAAGTTGAAAAAGCCATGGAGGTTGTTGGGACTGGAGCAACAACCAACATCATTAGGGAAGTTTGCAAAATTGTTATTGGTCCACTTTTCCAACTCAAAAAAGATGTTGTTCACTTGGATCACAACACTCGGCTTTTGCAACAAAATCTCACAACTATGAGAGCCTTAGTAGAAGGCACAAACAAGGAATTTAAAGATAAAAAAAGAAGTGCTCCACCTATAGCGACTGTTGCGTGACACCTATGATTGATTGGATCAGGACTCCTAACAAGCGAAGACCAAACACTTTGGTGAACTGGAAATTTTTCATTAAATCATTTAATATCATTGAGCCCAACCTTGCATGGAAAATTGGCTATGGTTCCTGAGTTAAAATTGGTTTCGATCTATGGATTGGATGCGGTCATCATCATTTGTAGCCTCATGATCTAGTGACTCTCTTAAATAATAACGGAAACAAAACTCTAAATCAAGTGGCAGATCCTAAAAACAATTCGATTGGGGCATAGGACTGGTTGGATGCACACATGGGGGCTTCACTCAAGGAACCTCTACATATCACGCATGTTCATGGCATACTAAAAAATGCCCATAAATTTACTACATATAAGAAAATATCTATAAAAATCACATTACTTAACCCCCTACCAATATGAACACAATATAACCTCCCAATTCAAAAAACCCCTACTTTCACTAGATATTGTAGGTATCCATTTTTTCATTAACATTTTTTATACGCCTTTATATTTTTTCATTAACTTTAAGCTCCATTTTTTATACCTACCAATATAAAAACCATTTACCCCTTAATATATTCTCAACATATTATCTCATTTTTTCGTCAATATATATCCCCCAATATGAACTCGCATGGTATGGTATTTCTCCCCCAGCAAAGGCCCTGTGGACGCTGTTAGGTCTCTGTAATAAGCAAGATTGGTAAAGACCGACTACAGAGTTAACATCATTTCAACCAACTTTGGGATTCTAGGATCTAGCCCTCCTGAATCCGGAGAGGGATCTCTCCAATATGTACAAAGATGGATATTGTCTTTGAAGTTTAGGGTAATGATATTAGGCTAGTTATGAGGGTCAAGGGTTTTGTTTTGTTTTTGGATGGTTGAACATAGTTGCTGTCTGAGGCGGAAATATCTATATGCAAATAGGTTCAAAGGTGAGAAGTTGCAAGTAACCAGAGTAATTTCAGCTGAGATGAAAGATGATGATAGTTTCAGTCCATTAGGCTATGGAGTCATAATAGGGTTTAATTGGAACAGCAAGAGGCAAGAGTGGTCCATGGGGCAAGTTATCTATGTCTAAGGATCTCTTTAAGGTTTGATTTATGGAATGGAATGATACAATAAGAAGGGAGAAAACAGATGCAGAACAAAGAGCAGCCCAGGATCAGGTAAGTACTTTGAAACTAGCCAGCCATTGACCAAGCACTTAAGAAAAACATAGAAGCAAACTAGGATCTGGTAAGTGCTTTGAAACTATCCAGCCTTTGATACACTTATAAGGGAAACAATCAAGTAGTTGAGCAAACAAGAAAGGGACTCAGGGCTAACCTTGATTTCCTCAATTCATCCTTACATAACATATATTGAAAGTAACATTTAAAAATAACATTCAGCTGTGACAAAAAGATGAGGGAATGCCAGCATCCCTGTACTTAGACTGAATTAAATCATTTTCAAATAACACAGTTGAAAGAAAACATTTAAATAAAGATTTCTCAGCCAGAGAAGGTTACTGATATACAGTAGGTCCTAACCCTATTTAAACTGTTCTTTATAGTGGAAAATGAAACAAGATGAAAACATAAATAAAATGACAAGTTTACAAGGAGAATAACATCACCATCAACATAGATCAGGATCCCATAAATCATCTTGTATTGATGCTCCAAACCAGTTACAATCTTCAGATTCAATGTTTCAATTCATCTTTCATTCACAACCTAACCTATCTGCTACAAGCAGAGCTCTAAGAGCCCGTGAAATCACTATTTACAGTCAAGATTTTCTAGCTCAATTACATTACAATGCTTTAGCAATTTACATTAACAACCAACCGCTCACTCATCTTCTATGGAAGTACTTATAGAAGAAAGAGGAGGTGAGATCTGATAAAAGATCTCAAAATCAATTAATACAGATATTAGTGTCTTCCTGGCTTTTGAGGAGCTCAACGAAGAATTATACAAGTGTGCTACTGTATTGAATGATTTACACTCACAATTTAAGCTTGATGGGAGCTTTGTTTGACATTTGAGGCTCTGTGTACTATTAGGGTTACTCTGCAAACATTTCGTCATTAAATCTGGGGCAGAAATAACTTCTTTGGCTGCTTCGAGGCAAAATATCTGATTTTGTTCAATAAATTCAGCCTCTGATTGAGCGTCTTAAAATAATAGGTGGCACTAGGGTGGTTGAGGAATCAATTTGCCTCAAATATGGCAGTGGAGGCAATATCTCTGGTGAACACTTTTAGGTTTTTCCTTTTAATCTGTGTTTTGAGTCGGGGATTAGGCTTTTGATAACTGTCTTAGCCGTAATCCCCACTCATCTGATCATTAACCTGCTGTTCTGGTTTACTTTTGGTCTTCAACATCTGATACTCTTTTTCTGTCGTTTCTTTGCTGTTTCCAGATTTTACAGGGGCGTATGACAAAAGAGGCTCATGAAACCTCACTGATAATATAACTCCGCACCCCGTGGATAATTTCTTCAAGGTATTCGAAAGGTAGGGGATCTTCATCCTCATCCCACGAAATTCTTCATATATATCAGAAAAAACCTTACAACCTGCAAAAAACAAACAAAATGAGGAAATCCTGCGTTTATAGAGGCAAATCTGCATCGGAAGGCATGCGGGAAAACGGAGCAATCGGAGTCGTTGATTTCACTGTGATCAACGGTCGGGGGCTATTGCGAAAGTCAGTGGAATGAATAATTGACTAGGCAACGGAATCAGGCAATCGAACACGGATCGTTGATCTGCAGAGATCGACGGCGGGGATAGAGTTTCGATCGCGATGGGACCCAGCTAAACAGTATGCAAGTTGGTTAAGGGTTGGGCGGGTTAGATGGAAGACAGCCGTTGGATGCGGGGATCTTAATCGGACGGTGGTCAATAATTCCGCTGGGTGGATCTGGTACAAAGGATAACGCGCAGGCGATGTGATAGCACGGTGGTTTTTGAAACAGGGCGGAGGACACGCGTCGGCCAGCGTGTGGAATCGCTGGCCAACGGGAGAAAACCGGCTTTCCCCAAAAGGTGGTGCGGAACAGAAACCGGCGGTTTCTGGAAAATGGCGCGGAGAAGGGGGGGGTCCACCAGGTGGGGCGTGCTCCGCGCCATCGGATCTAGGGAGCAGATCGACGGTCGAGATAAATCCATAATTTCTTGGGCGGAAAACTTTAGAATTTAATTAAAACCCGATTTTCACATTTTTCAGAGGTTTTTGGTGCTGTTCGGGTGGAAGAATTTCATTGGAGGGATAGGCGCCTGTTAGTTAAAGCGGTAGGTTCTAGCGCTCAGACATGTGGAGGAAGAAAAGGCAAGGGGCTTAGCCTGAGGGGCCTAAGCCCAACGCATAGAAAAATGTGTTTTCTATGGTTTTTTCAAAGAATTTCAAAAGGAATTAAAATTCCGATAAGGTTAAGAAATGGGTTTTTAACCTTGGGAAATGAGATTAATGAAGGGATAAGGAAGAACATATGGATTTTTGGGGTTCTTATGAATAAAATGAAATTGGAGAATGAAGGTAAGATGGAAGCAAGGGAGGGGAAAAGAAGAGGGATGCAGCAGTATTTGACCTGGATTTTTGTAGGATATCAGAGGCTGGGAGAAGGAAAGGTATGAAGATCTAACCAGCAGTTTATGGTTTCATCAAAAAGACTTCAAGCACCAACAATTTCAGGACTGAATTTGTTTCTTGAAGGCTGCAAAGAATACTTAGCCACCAACAGACATGATAGGAAAAATATAGGTGGCTAACAGTGGCTCCACTTGGGGATGACGCCTTCTTGAAGGCATCAAGAATTCAGACTTGATTTCTCTGGGATGCTGACTGGTGCCTGACCCATTGCTTGCTCTTGCTTTTCTTTGACAAATAATATCAGTCATGAAAGAAAAATGAACTTCATCAATACCACTTTCTACCTACCCAATCCTACTTACCTAACATTTTTTCTTCATCAGAGTGCACTTGGATTGGCAAACTCTATTCACAACATTTTATTCTTTTGAAAGCAGGAAATCTAATCTATTTCTACTCCTTATTTCTCCCTGAACTCAGATTAAATAGTTGAGCTCAGATATTTCTCTACCTAATCTACTGTCTGTTGGGATTAAACAGTCCAACAAACTTTCATTCTCTAAATTCCACAACAGAAATTTAAAAATAGTCAAGTCAAGATTAAGCTGTTTGACTTGTTATGATCTATGGCATAAGAACAAACTGCACATAGATTATTATTTGCAGAAAATTAAAAATCAAAATGGAAGGTTTAAGACCTGAAAGTTTCTCATCATGGCATTTTCTTATTTTCACAGCTCTGTTTTAGCCTTTGTTTGAGCTGTCTCTTCCTTGATACCTGATTCAGATTTTGGGCAAATTAGAGCCAGTTTTTCTCTTTTACGACTTAGAGAATAAAACAGTTTTGAGTCATCCTTCTCTGGAAACTTTGGTTCATATTTTGAGTTTGTTTGAACCTTAATTTCTATCCTAATCTATCTACTAATAAGCCAAGATTAAACGGTTGGGCCAATCAGCAGAAAATTTAAAGCTAATTAGTCAAGACTAAACAGTTTGACTAACTAGAAGTGTGTTTCGAGGAGTGGCATTTGAGCTTGCACACTTTCATATTTGTTTCTCTTTTTGGCATGGGGCTTTGCCTTTCTTGTTTTTATTTCTGCCCTCTTTTCTTTATTTTATTTGTTTTTGTAATTTGATCTTTCATAACTTTTAATGCAATGGTGGATGAAATGTTTACAATGTAATAAGTAAAAAAGGCTTCAAAACATAGAAAATGAATCAAGAGAAGTAATGCTTAAGTATCCTGCCATTGACAGGACCCCCAAACAATTCTGTCCCATTCAGCTCTTGTAAGAAGAATGCATTGTTTCCAGCAACTGAATGAATAGAGTAAGGGCCAAGCCATAGATTGTCAAATTTACCATGATTTCCCTTGTCTTCCCTCTTTGAGTCCCACTTTAAAACTTCATCCCCAATCTTAAAATTGCTGGCCTTTGTTCTTCTATCAAATATCTTCTTGATATTTTCTTGCTTCTGCAATGCTTTGTTATACACCTCCTCCCTGGTTTGCTGAAGATGAATGGTTTGATTTATTCTTCTGATCATGTCATTTTCTTCCGTCTGCAACTCTTGAATTAACTTCATAACTGGCACACCAAGGCTGTTAGGAAAAATTTCATCTGTACCATACACAAGCTCGAAGGGTGACATACCAATGGATTTTTTCAAAGTTAATATGTCAGCCCAAAGTGCATGGATCAGCTTTGTGTGCCAAGACTTCTTATTATCCTCCAATAGTTTCTTAATTATGTTCACTAGGCTTTTGTTCGAAGATTCCGCAAGTCCATTACCTTGAGGGTAATAGGCCATGGAGTGTCCCAATGTTATCTGATATTTGTGACAGAATTCCACCATTTTCTTTGATCCAAATGCTGCTGCATTACCTGTGATGATCTTGGTAGGACAGCCAAATCTGGAGAGGATGTTAGTTTCCATAAATTTTATGATAACTGAATCATTGGCCTGCCTGCAAGGAATGGCTTCTATCCACTTAGTGAAATAGTCTGTGGCAGTAAGAATCCACTTGTGCCGGGCAGAAGATGGTGGATGGATTTCTCCTATGAAGTCAAGTCCCCATTGTTGAAAAGGGGCTTCAACAGTGATTCGATGCAGAGGAAGGGGAAGCAATTTTCTCTTGCCTTCAAACAGTTGGCATTTATGGCAAGTAGTTGTCATTTTGTGAACATCATGAAACAGAGTAGGCCAATAGAAACTAGCCCTCAGAATTTTGTTGGCTGTTGACTTCCAGTATAAATGACCTCCACACTCTCCTTCATGGAATTCCCGCTTAACTTTTTCTGCATCAAACTCAGGCAAACATTTAAGCAATAGACCACTTGCATTCTTCCAATAAAGACATTTATCAATAATGCAATAGTTTACAGCTTTTAGCTTCAAGAAACTTTCCTTAGTTTTTGATAAACCCAGAGGTGTATTTAAATTAAACAAAACATAAACAATATCAGCATACCAAGGAGAATTCATGAAATGGTCTTCAACAATGGGAGTTGAGAATTCTTCTTGGTCGTCCAAAGCATTAATCATGTTAATGTCAAGAACTTCACAATTTGATTCAGCCATTAATCTAGCTAGACCTTGGCCTTTGATGAGCTTAGTGGGTTTTATCTCTAAATCGTATTCAAGGATAACAACAATCCACTTACCCCTCTTACCATCTGGGTCCTGTGTTAGTATGTCTTTAACAACTGAGTTTGGGACAAAGGCAATGATGTGTGAGTGAAGGATGTATACTCTGAAGTCTTTCAAAGCTTTTACCAAAGAAAAAACTTGTTTCTCCATAATGTTGTACTTCAAAGGGGCATCCCTCAATGCCTTGCTGAAGAATGCAATGGGCTGCTCTTGTCCTTGTGGATTTTTCTGTAAAAGGACAACAGCTATGGTATGTTTTGATGCAAACGAGAAGATATAAAAATCTTTTGAAAAATCAGGGCTTATGAGAACCGATGTTTTGATTAACGCTTGTTTCACCAGCTCAAAAGATGTCTTTGCTTCCAGGGTCCATTTTATCCCTTTCTCCTTCTTCAACATGTTTGTGATATTCCTAAGGAGCTCAGCCAAGTTAGGGATGAACCTTCTCAAAAAGTTGATATTTCCAATGAAAGACTGTAACTCTTTGATGTTTCGAGGATGAGAGATTTGCAGTATGGCCTCAATCCTCATGGGATCAATCTTTATGCCCTCTTCTGAAATGATGTGCCCAAGAAGTTTACCTTCTTGGAGACCAAATAAAGTCTTCTTAGGGTTCAAAGATATCCCAAACTTTCTGCACTTCTCGAAAACTTTCCTCAAATGCTCTAAGTGTTCTTCATCTGTTTTTTAAAACACAGTGACATCATCAAGATAGATAATGATGAAGAAGCCCAATTCTTCCGAGAATGCTATGTCCATGGCTCTCTGAAAGGTTTCTCCAGCATTCATTAGACCAAAAGGCATTTTCACATACATGAAAGTGCCCCAGGGTGTAGTAAAATCTCTCTTTAATTGATCATCAGGGTGAACTAAGACTTGATTATACCCTGAATATCCATCCAGCAAAGAAATTCTTTTAGACCCAACCACCCTTTGTAAAATATGATCCATCTTGGGCAAAGGGTAATTGTCCTTTAACGAAGCTTTGTTTAAATTTATAAAGTCTATACAAAGCCTGATTTCTCCAGTCTTCTTCCTAACAGACACCAGATTAGATACCCACTCAAAATATCTAATAGGGACAATAATACCAGCATCGTGCATCTTCATGATTTCCTTCTTAACCAATGGCAACTGGACAGGGTTTATTCTGCGCAGTTTCTGTTTGAATGGTTTTTGGTTTTCTTTAAGAGGGATTTTGTGTTGTATTATTTCAGTGTCATAGGACTTAAGATCTTCATAACTCCATGCAAAAACATCAGAAAATTCTTTGAAAAGCTCTAGGTATTTGTGTTTAATGTAAGCTGGCAAAGTTTTGGATAGTTTGATCATTTTCGGTTTTCCCTCACTGCCTATGTTGCATTCCTATACTTCAATTCCTATAGGTTCCAGTTTAGGTTTATTAGCCACATCATTAAAATCAAACAGTTCTTCTAGAGGGGCCAGACCCTTGGGCAAACTATCATCCTTAGAATGCAGAGTTTCCAACTCCTCTGTTTCAGATTTTGCACTCCATTCTATTTGGTTTCTAAGTTTTCTGGTCTGAAGGTTAATATCTATAAGCCCAGGAGACGGTTCTTCTTCACCAAGAAAATTTTCTTCACTGCAATCTGTATCATAATCTGAATCCGAACTATGAAGTTCAAACTCATTTTTGAATTGCTTGAAGTCTTCTATTTGTTTATCCCCATCAAACACCTGCCAATATTTGTTGTTATCCGGGACATCTGGTCTGAATTTTATCTGAGATGTGTCATCATATAGTATTGGGCAGGTTCTAGCAGCAAAGGCTAAATTTTGGGCTGCAATGTTTCTTTTTCTTGGGAAAAAAGTCAGTGTGGACTTCTCAAATGTTTTTAAAAGATCCATGACATCATTCCGGTAGGCCCTAAGTCTGGGGTGATTTGCATTATACTCCCCATTAACTTGCCTAATGATTAATTCGGAATCCCCATATACATTAATTCTTGTGGCTCCTAATTTCTTCCAGAAATGTAAGCCTAAGAGAAGGGATTCATATTCTGCTATGTTGTTGGAACACTGAAAGTTTAACTTACATGAAATACACTCTGTATGATTATTTTCAGCGTTAGTAATCCAGACACCTACACCAGCATTTGTTCTAGTGCATGATCCATCAAAGTACATGGTCCAGAGAGGAACATTTTCAGTTTTATCCGTTTGGTGCATGTCCTTTGCATGACGTGACTCTTCAAGTTTTTCATCTGGTTGAGGATTGTCTTCTTGACTGTCAAGTTTTAAGTTCAAAATATTGATGACTTGCAATTCAAGACCTGTGTTTAGTTTGCTAGGATTTTCAGATACAATAGACTGTTTCAGCAGTTCAGCGTTATGTTCCTCTTCCTCAGTTTCAGCCATTGATTCTGTTGAAATGATTTGTTCTGTAAGTGTTTCATCATTAAACATGATAAAAGAATCAAGGCTTGTGCTTACAGCGTAGAGAGGGGAGTTTTGAGACCGGTCTTGACTTGTCATTGTGTACTGCATGTGGGATTCCCTGTAAAGTCTTCTAGTCTGATTAAAAACAGGGATAGTTGCATAGGTCATGTCCATTTGCATAGTTCCCTGTAACTTAGCCCCCCAAGATCTTTATAAAAGCATTCCATACTTTGGGGGTACATCAGCCACAAAAACATCCATGACTAAACATTTGGCTGGAATCTGGGCTAAGTTAACACAGAGATCTTTTATCAATCCTAGACATTTAACTCTGCTTGAGTCAAAGGAGTAAAAATATTTGTAAGCTCTAGTAATTTCAAGACCCAAGCTTTCCATTACAGCTTTTGGCATTAAATTATGGGAAGCGCCTGAGTCATACATAGCATTGTGCAGAATTTTCTCATGAATGTTTAAGCTTACGTAAAAGGGAGGGACAGGACCCTCTTGGAACTTTCCTTCAATCTTTGGACCAAAAATAAGCTCGGGTTGATCATCACTAAGATTGAGTGTATCTTCATTATCTTCTAAGTTCAAAGCCTTCAAAATTTTGGACCTATATACATGTTGGGCAGCTAACTCAGTCAAAGGAACCGAAATTTTGATCTTTGAGATTTCCTGTTCCAGGCTGAAAAGGTTTTGACTCTTTAAAGCATTGATTTCAGCCTTGTTTGCTGCCACTTTATCAGCAATAATAGCTTGCTGATTTGGTTTATCTACAGTTGAAACAGTTGTTTTACCAGGAGTACTAACCGGGGTGTTAGTACTGCTAATGTTTGCACTCTGTTTTTCAATATTTTGAGTGTCTTTCTCTTTACCATTACCAGAATCGACAGCCACTGTTTTGTCTTTTTGTTTGATTGTTTTAGACTTGGTTGCAGTGTTGTTTTGAGAAGACTTGTCAGAGGTTTTATTTTTGGGGATTTGTTGATTAGATTTGCTTCTGAGTTCATATTGCTTTAAAGGCTCTATGACAGCGTTTTCCATGTTCTGATCGTAATTTTCATTATCATTTCTTTTGTCATCATAAGGTGTATAAAGACCTTTTTTTTTATCATAATGAACCTCGAAGTCATCATCATCTACCCAAAATAAGTTTATATCATATTCCTCTGTTATTTGATCTGTTTGCTCAACCTCACTTAAAAATTTTTGATGGAAGGGAGGAGTGATCTCTTGATCATCTTCCCTAGGTCTGTTTGGAGGCTGATTTCTTCTAATATTATGATTATGGCTTTGGTTTCTGTTTTGGGGAGTGTTCTGATTTAGACTTGCTTGCGCTCTCTCCAGAATGCTCATTTTCTTCATCATTTCTTCCATCATTCTTTCCATCTTTGAGCTTGAAGTAGAAGGGGTGGATTCCTCTCTAAAAGATACTCTCTTTTCAGCTTTCATCCTTTCTCTCTTCTCCATTAAGTTTACTTCCACAGAAAGGGCCCCTCTTTGCATGTCTTCAAGGGTTGCAAAATCTCTTTCTCCAAGTGAGTAGGTCATATCAGCATCAAACCCTTCAGGAATTTTTTTTAAAGCTGAGCCCTAAGGGGGTTTTAGTTCAGGGGAAAGTGCATTATACACGCTGTTAAATCTGGTACAATAAGCTTGTACACTTTCCCCAGGGTTCCTATGGAGATTGTTATAGTCGGCAAGGACTTGGAGAGGATTTTTCCTCACTTCCCATTTGTTTAAGAATGTTTGATGGAAGCCTTGGAGATCATTAATACTATGGGGGGCTAAACCTTTAAGCCATTTTCTTGCTTCTCCCCCCAAACTTTGAGCAAATAGTCTAAGTTTGACAAAATCATCATCAATTTCATTTCTGTCAAAGTAGTCATTCATCTTGTCCACATGTTGAGATGCTGTTATAGTATTGCTAGCATCATACAATGGAATTTTGGACTGATAGTCCTGTGGAAGGTTAACTAATGGTACAGGAAGGACCAAGGGAGCATACCATGCTGCCATGATATGTGCTGGATTTGCAAGAGGAGGTGTGGGTTGAAGTGGAGTGGTTTGAATAGTGGATGACAGATGAATAGAAGTGGATGGTACAGCAGTAGATTTCTGAGCTGATCTTGGATGAGAGGCACCTAGATTATGTAAAAAATGTAAATCAGGAGGTGTTGATTCTCTATCCCCAAGAGGCTCACTCATTTCAGAAGATGGAAGTGATGGCTCAGAATCTAGCTGATCTAAATCGCCAAATGACCTAGTCCTGAATGGGTTCAATAAGTTAGTTTGTGATTTTTGCAGAGCTGAAAGATTGTCAGGGACCGAATTAGCTCTTAAGGGTGATCTGAAAACAGTTGAAAATTGTATCTTAGGAGACTTCCTAAGAATTCTTTCCGGGTTGTCAACTATCTCAGGTGGATCTGGGTCAGGATGGGCTCTAGTGTGAACCTTTCTAGTAGCCACAATGTTTGTATGTTTAGACCCAACTAAACAGGAAAAGTTCAACCAGATATGACAATCTTTGAGGGGTTAACTAATCTGCTTTCACAATTCGAATCCTGTAGCCTTGTAACCGGGTTTGAAGGATATTGTAAGGATGAGGGTTCTTCCCAGTGGAGTCTTAAGGTCTATTGAGGATTGTGGAGTCGCCAGGTGGAAAGTCTAGAATATTTTCAAAAGGGTATGCTGTCCACCACAGTGTTTGTGAAACCTTCCTTTTCAAGGATATCTCAAAACACAACAAACTCTAACCAGAGATTGACTGGGAGGGCATTCACCAGATATGTCACCTCTAAAATACGATGAGATCCGGAGGCTACCTGGCCCTTTCCAGACTCTGTCTTAAGAGTATAGAGTATAACACATAAAAAATGTAAACAAGATATCAAAAGCTAGTGTTTTACTACCAATCTGAAATGTTTTTTGGTATTTTTTGAATTGTTTTATTTGTGGTTTAGAAAAATGTCCTAACTTTGCCTCAAAACTTAGCTACGATTATGAAACAAAGACAGTCTATCCTTATGGCTAAGCTAGCTGATTTTCCAAGGTTAGATAAAAACTTAAAAGAATCCTAGGGTTGACCTAGTTTGTCACTGATTCAAACGAGTTTCATCATGATTACCAATCCTTGGTAGTGCTTGAAAAGGCTGCTTTTTACTCTCAAAGTGTTCTTGAATAAAGGGTTTTATGAGGCCTCTAAAGGGTATTAAAAATTCTCAGGTCCCCAGCGGAGTCGCTAGAAATGTTAGGTCTCTGTAATAAGCAAGATTGGTAAAGTCCGATTACAGAGTTAACATCATTTCAACCAACTTTGGGATTCTAGGATCTAGCCCTCCTGAATCCGGAGAGGGATCTCTCCAATATGTACGAAGATGGATATTGTCTTTGAAGTTTAGGGTAATGATATTAGGCTAGTTATGAGGGTCAAGGGTTTTGTTTTGTTTTTGGATGGTTGAACATAGTTGCTGTCTGAGGCGGAAAGATCTATATGCAAATAGGTTCAAAGGTGAGAAGTTGCAAGTAACCAGAGTAATTTCAGCTGAGATGAAAGATGATGACAGTTTCAGTCCATTGGGCTATGGAGTCATAATAGGGTTTAATTGGAACAGCAAGAGGCAAGAGTGGTCCATGGGGCAAGTTATCTATGTCTAAGGATCTCTTTAAGGTTTGATTTATGGAATGGAATGATACAATAAGAAGGGAGAAAACAGATGCAGAACAAAGAGCAGCCCAAGATCTGGTAAGTACTTTGAAACTAGCCAGCCTTTGACCAAGCACTTAAGAAAAACATAGAAGCAAACTAGGATCTGGTAAGTACTTTGAAACTATCCAGCCTTTGATACACTTCTAAGGGAAACAATAAAATAGTTGAGCAAACAAGAAAGGGACTCAGGGCTAACCTTGATTTCCTCAATTCATCCTTACATAACATATATTGAAAGTAACATTTAAAAATAACATTCAGATGTGACAAAAAGATGAGGGAATGCCAGCATCCCTATACTTAGACTGAATTAAATCATTTTCAAATAACACAGTTGAAAGAAAACATTTAAATAAATATTTCTCAGCCAGAGAAGGTTACTGATATACAGTAGGTCCTAACCCTGTCTAAACTGTTCTTTATAGTGGAAAATGAAACAAGATGAAAACAGAAATAAAATGACAAGTTTACAAGGAGAATAACATCACTGTCAACATAGATCAGGATCCCATAAATCAGCTTGTATTGATGCTCCAAACCAGTTACAATCTTCAGATTCAATGTTTCAATTCATCTTTCATTCACAACCTAACCTATCTGCTACAAGCAGAGCTCTAAGAGCCCGTGAAACCACTATTTACAGTCAAGAGTTTCCAGCTCAATTACATTACAATGCTTTAGCAATTTACATTAACAACCCACCCCTCACTCATCTTCTATGGAAGTACTTATAGAAGAAAGAGGAGGTGAGATCTGATAAAAGATCTCAAAATCAATTAATACAGATATTAGTGTCTTCCGGGCTTTTGAGGAGCTCAACAAAGAATTATACAGGTGTTCTATTGTATTGAATGATTTACACTCACAATTTAAGCTTGATGGGAGCTCTGTTTGACATTTGAGGCTCAGTGTACTATTAGGGTTACTCTGCAAACATTTCGTCATTAAATCTAGGGCAGAAATAACTTCTTTGGCTGCTTCGAGGAAAAATATCTGATTTTGTTCAATAAATTCGGCCTCTGATTGAGCGTCTTAAAACAATAGGTGGCACTGCGGTGGTTGAGGAATCAATTTGCCTCAAATATGGCGGTGGAGGCAATATCTCTGGTGAACACTTTTAGGTTTTTCCTTTTAATCTGTGTTTTGAGTCGGGGATTAGGCTTTTGATAGCTGTCTTAGCCGCAATCCCCACTCATCTGATCATTAACTTGCTGTTCTAGTTTACTTTTGGTCTTCAACATCTGATACTCTTTTTCTGCCATTTCTTTTCTGTTTCCAGATTTTACGGGGGCGTATGACAAAAGAGGCTCATGAAACCTCACTGATAATATAACTCCGCACCCCGTGGATAATTTATTCAAGGTATTCGAAAGGTAGAGGATCGTCATCCTCGTCCCACGAAAATTCTTCATATAGATCAGAAAAAACCTTACAACCTGCAAAAAATAAACAAAATGAGGAAATCCTGCATTTATAGAGGCAAATCTGCATCGGAAGGCGTGCGGGAAAACGAAGCAATCAGAGCCGTTGATTGCATTGTGATCAACGGTCGGGGGCTATCTCGAAAGTTAGTGGAATGAATAATTGACTAGGCAACGAAATCAAGCAATCGAACGCGGACCGTCGATCTGCGGAGATCGACGTCGGGGATAGAGTTTCGATCACGCCGGGACCCAGCTAAACAGTATGCAAGTTGGTTAAGGGTCGGGCAGGTTAGATGGAAGACAGTCGTTGGATGCGGGGATCTTAATCGGACGGTGGTCAATAATTCCACTGGGTGGCTCTGGTACGAAGGATAAGGTGCGAGCGATGTGATAGCATGACGGTTTTTGAAACAGGGCAGAGGACACGCGTCGGCCAGCATGTGGAATCGCTGGCCAACGGGAGAAAACCGGCTTTCCCCAAAAGGTGGTGCGGAACAGAAACCGGCAGTTTTTGGAAAATGGCACGGAGAAGGGGGGGGGTCCACCAGGTGGGGCGTGCTCCATGCCGTCGGATCTGGGGAGCAGATCGACGGCCGAGATGAATCCATAATTTCTCGGGCGGAAAACTTTAGAATTTAATTAAAACCCGATTTTCACATTTTTCAAAGGTTTTTGGTGTTGTTCGGGTGGAAGAATTTCATTGGAGGGATAGGCGCCTGTTGGTTAAAGCGGTAGGTTCTAGTGCTCGGACATGTGGAGGAAGAAAAGGCAGGGGGCTTAGCCTGAGGGGCCTAAGCCCAACGCATAGAAAAATGTGTTTTCTATGGTTTTTTCAAAGAATTTCAAAAGGAATTAAAATTCCGATAAGGTTAAAAAATGGGTTTTTAACCTTGGGAAATGAGATTAATGAAGGGATAAGGAAGAACATATGGATCTGTGGGGTTCTTATGAATAAAAGGAAATTGGAGAATGAAGGTAAGATGGAAGCAAGGGAGGGGAAAAGAAGAGGGATGCAGCAGTATTTGACCTGGATTTTTGTAGGATATCAGAGGCTGGGAGAAGGAAAGGTATGAAGATCTAACCAGCATTTTATGGTTTCATCAAAAATACTTCAAGCACCAACAATTTCAGGACTGAATTTGTTTCTTGAAGGCTGCAAAGAATACTTAGCCACCAACTGACATGATAGGAAAAATATAGGTGGCTAACAGACGCACACCACCTTAATCTTCTAGTTGAATGGATTATCCCTTTGCAGAGTTACACTACAACCCTCACTAATTATCATGTTTGACTATGGGATGAATAAGACGAGTTAAAATGGTTCCACTCTCCCTTTTGGGAGTACGCCCAAAAGATAGGATACGTTATTATCATTTCCAATCAAGAGATTGATGCTCCTGAATGGCTGGTGGAGGCGAGTATAGAAGTTTAAATATCCAATGAAATATCGAATCTTTATGTTGTATATCCCGATAAACAAGCTCCCTATAGGTGAAAACCTTCAAAAAGAAGCTTTGCAGGCCCAAAGTGGTTCCCTCCATGTAAATTACTGAAGAATTGTTGACCACCTTTTTGTGGCATGCTTCTATACTTGAAATATTTGAAAATTTTCCCGCAATGTCATTATACCTCTTCCTGACTGGAAAAGCCCATCTTGTAAAGATGCATGAAACTCTTGGTGGTCATCAACATCTCCAAAAAAGTTACTAAATCTCCCTCCAATTATCTGTTGGGGGATTTGGATCATTCATAACATGGTTATTTTTCAAGATAAAAATTTGAGCCTTGATCGAGTGACTACTCAAGCACTTGCATCATGTGATTGATCTGAAAGGACTCTATTATTTTTTTGTTCTAAGTGTCTTTTTAGTTATAAAACATGTGCATACTTGTCCCCATAGTTTTCTTAAGGACTGAGAATTTTAACCATGAAATATAGATGATTTTGTGAATTAGAAGCATGAAAATAAGCCTAAAAAAAACTAAACAAAAGTGTATAACAAAGAAATAAAACCACACATCACATTTACATAGCAGGCATGATGAAGCAGTTCACCCCTCCTGGGCTACATCTGCTGGTCGAACTCCCAATGGCATGTCCATCTTTCATTATGCTCAAAATTTTGCAAATACATGTGTTTGCAGGCCTCCAATGGATGTTTTCTCTGCACCAATGGCTCCAGAATGATCCAATTAGTTTATATTTTCTCTTCATTCACTCATATTGGGCGAAAAATTGAGCCTCCAACTCATTTTCCCAGTAAATCCTAGAAAAACTCCACTAATTGTGGAGAACTCCACATAACTGGAGTTAAATTTGGCCAAAATCCACAAAGATAGGGGCGTGCTATAACTTTTTCAATTCTAACCGTTAGAATTAACTGTTATGGGTAGGGGGTGGCTACATGCCAACCCCCAGAACCTATGGTTACATTCAATGTCAGTGGAACTAAAGGATAGAACCACGGTAATTTGTTTTGAACCCATGTTTGAAGTTGAGTTAACGTAACAGTAGGAGTAACTGTCGCATAGACTCTACCATGTGACGAGGCTTAACTGTTTTGATAGGCCTTAATGGTTTGGTTTTGTTGTTTGTTGCAAATGAAATGTGATCATATACCTTGGACCGCCGCCGATTTGGGACCGTCGGTGGTCCCACCCCCCATGTACGTATGTTATAAACTTTAAATATAACCCGTGGACTAATATAGTTAAGAAACATTGTAGCCTAGTTAGAGGAGATCTATGCGTGCAGGCCGGAGGTCGTGGGGTTGAACCCTGCGGACCTCATAAAATTTTACACTAACCTCTTGGGGACACGTGGAAGCCTCAAGGCTCGACACGTGTCTCCCTATAATTGGTCCACCAAAAATACAACGTACAACCCTGAACAAATCACAATGTAACACTTGTCAGCTTCTGAATGTCTCTGAGAAAAGCAATATTCTTTGGAATATTCCTTTTTACTGATTGTGCACCCTCCATGCTGACTGGGCATCCCAGCCAAACCTGTCGCAAAATTTAGCTATTTGGGAATTCAATCAGAACGCGATATCTCCCTCATTCGACATCGATTTTTGAACTTTTCGCGGCACCAGAATTAGAAAGACTAGATCTACGCAACCATCCTGGTTTCAACCCAATCTTGTAACTTTCAATTTTGAGCAAAATTTATGAACTCCTGATCACACCACCACTTTTCCTTGCTTGGCTTACTTCCTTTGAGCCCATCTCGAAGGTAGTCAACACTTCCCCTCTTGGATGCTCTTGTCCTCCTGTCAAGAATTGTATCTTCCTTGAGCTCATCCAGAAATTCTAGTGAGAAATCTTCAATAGAAGGTAGCTGAACATCACTTCCTTGATCATTGATCAAAGGTGGCTCATACAAATGTAAATTTTCAACATTAACAACTGAATACATTTTCATATATGAAGGCAAGTCAAGTTGAAATGCATTGTTACCAACTTGCTTTATGATCTTGAATGGACCATAGCGAATGGGTTTGAGCTTTTTACCTTCCCCTTGCATCCTTTATTTTCTTATGTGCAATGCTACCTCATCTCCCTCTTGAAACTTGTGATCGACTCTATGTTTGTCATGCCTCTCCTTGTATTTTCTTTGACTCTTCCCAAGCTATTCTTGAACGTGTTGAGGTACAATCTAAATTTTCTCAATGAACATTCAAGCCTTGTCAATATCATTATGCCCGTCAATTGCAAAATCCTTCTCAAAGATGAAGTCTAATGGTGATTTTGGAAAATACCCAAAACATAATTCAAAGTTGATGTATTTGTAGAAGAGTGTTTTGCCTAGTTGTAAGCATGTTGAATGTAATGCAGTTGCTCATCCCAAAACTTAGGATGTTTGCTGCAATATCTTCTCAATGAATGCACAATTGTTCTGTTCACCACCTCGGTCTGTCCATTAGTTTGCGGATGAAAATTTGTACTCTTTTTAAACTTTGTGTCCATCACACTCCAACTATTGGACCAAAAATTTCCAATGAAGCTAAAATCCCTGTCACTAACAATAGAAGTTGGAAATCCATAATGAACCCATAAATGTTGAAAATAAAGTTCAGCAGTTTGTTCAGTAGTAATGGTTTTCTTACATGGCATAAGTATACACATTTTACTGAATCTATCCACAACTACATAAGGATAATCATGTTGTTTTCTTAACATAGGTAGACCTCCAACAAATTCCATGGAGACACTCTCCCATGGCCTTGATGGTACCGGTAGTGGTGTGTACAACCCAAGCTTCCTATTACTAAGCTTTCTTGTTGCACACATAGAACAACCTCTTAGAAAACGTGGCAAACTATCTATCATGCGAGGGTAATAGAAATACCTCTATAGACACGCCACTGTTTTTGTTACCCCAAAGTGTATAGCAATAAGAGATGAATGAGCTTCTCTCATGACACTTAGCCTCTCTCCTTGTGTTATACACAATTTTCCCAAATGAAACAACAAATTTTTATGCATGTGATAATCATTTTCCTCAACTTGATTTTGTTCAATCAAACTAGCATACACATTTTGAAAATCAACATCATGTGCATATTATTCTATGTAACTCTCATGTACAATAGAATCATTTTTGAGTAAAGTAGATGTACTAATAATCGGTCTTAAAATAAAATCAGCAACTTTATTGAAAATACCTTTCTTGTACATTATAACCAAGTGAAAATGTTGAAGAAATCCCATCCACTTGAAATGTCGTGATTGTTGCAAATTTTTTTGCGATTGCAAGTACTGTAATGGTTGGTGATTGGTATGTACTATTGTCTCTTTACCCAGTAAGTAGTGTTTCCACTTATTGACACTTTGTACCAATGCATACAGTTCTTTGTGATATGTAGGATAATTAGTTACAGCACCATTGAATGTTTCAGAATGAAAAGTGATAGGCTTACCATGCTGCAAAAGAATTGTGCCCATGGCATAATCACTAGCATGAATTTGTATCTCGAATGGTTGTCTCAAATTCAGTAATGAAAGGAATGTAGTTGAACTAATATTATCTTTTAAAGATTGGAAATATTACTTGTGTTTGCCTCCCCATTAGAAGCCTTTCTTCACACTTGTCACTGCATGCATAGGAGCTGTGATCACAGAAAAGTTAGCAATAAATTTTCTCCAATACTGAGCTACACCTAAGAAAATTCTTATCTAGATTACCGTTTTGGGAGTGGGCCAATTCACAATGGCTTCCAATTTAGAAGGATCAATTCTCAACTTGCCCCCTCCTAAAATGTGTCCCAAATGAACCAAAGAAGTCTTTCCAAACTCACACTTTGACATCTTAAGAAATAATTTCTCTTTCTTCAAGACATCAAGCACTCATGAAAAATTGCACTAATTGTGGAGAACTCCACATAACTGGAGTTAAATTGGACAAAACCCACAAAAGTAGGGGCACGCTATAACTCCAGCAGTGATAACTATTAGAATTAACTTTTATGGGTAGGGGGTGGCCACATGCCAACCCCTAGAACCCATGGTTACATTCAATGTCAGCAGAACTGAAGGCTAGAACCATGGTAAGTTGTTTTGAACTCAAATTTGAAGTCGATTTAACATAGCAGTCGGAGTAACTGTCGCATAGACTCCCCCATGTGACGAGGATTAGCTATTGTAATGACCCCGAGTAGATAGGCCTTAATGGTTTGGTGTTGTAGTTTGTTGCAAATGACATGTGATTGTATACCTTGGATAGTCGGCGGGTTGGGACCTCCTAGGGTCCCAACCCCCATGTACATATGTTCTAAACTTTAAATATAACCTATGGAATAATATAGTTAAGAAGCATTGTATCCCGGTTGGTGGATATCTATGTGCGCAGGCCGAAGGTCAAACCCTGTAGACCTCATAAAATGTTATACTAACCTCTTGGGGACACATAGCGGCCTCAGTGCTAGCCACATGTCACCCTATAATTGGTCCACCAAAAATACAAAATGCAACCCTAAAAAAATCAGAATGTGCCACTTGTCAGATTCTAACTGGCTCTAAGAAAAGGAACATTCTTTGGAATATTCCATTTTTCTCACTGTTCACCCTCCATGTTGACTGGGCATCCTAGTCAAACTTGTCACAAAATTTAGTTATTTGGGAATTCAATCAGAACCTGATATCTCCCTCATACGACATCAGTTTTTCAAATCGTTCATGGAGTGAGAATTAGAAAGATGAGATATGCGCAACCATCCTAGTTTCAACCCAATCTTATAAATTTCCATTTTGAGAAAAATTTATGAACTCCTTATCACACCTCCCCATTGGGAAGCATTTGGACCCCAAAATACTTGATTACTTGTTCAGTAGATGAGGGTAAAACTCCCTCACCTTTCTAACTTCCATCCACTTTGCCTTGCTTGGCTTACTGCCTTTGAGCCGAACTCGAAGGCAGTGAACACTTCCCCTCTTGGATGATCTTGTCCTCATGTCAAGAATTGTATCTTCCTTGAGCTCATCTAGAAATTTTGGTGATAAATATTCAATAGAAGGTAGTTGAACATCACTTCCTTGATCATCAATCAAAGGTGGCTCATACAAACGTAAATTTTCAACATTAACAACTAAATACATTTGCATATATAAAGGCAAGTCAAGTTGAAATACATTGTTACCAACTTGCATTATGATCTTGAATGGAAAATAGCAAATGGGTTTCAGCATTTTACCTTCCCCTTGCATCCTTTCTTTTTTTATGTGCAACCATACCTCATCTCCCTCTTGAAACTTGTAATCACCTCTATGTTTGTCATGCCTTTACTTGTATTTGCTTTGACTCTTCTCAAGCTATTCTTGAACTTGTTGATGTATAATCTAAATTTTCTCAATGAACTTTCAAACCTTGTCAATATCACTATGCCCGTAAATTGCAACATCCTTCTCAAAGATGAATTATAATGGCGATTTTGGAAAATACCCAAAGCATACTTCAAAAGGTGATGTATTTGTAGAAGTGTGCATTTCCCAGTTATAGCGTGCTGAATTTAATGCAGTTTCTCATCCCAGAACATAGGATGTTTTCTGCAATATCCTCTCAATAGATGCACAATGGTTCTGTTCACCACCTCGGTCTATCCATCAGTTTTTAGATGAAAAGACTTACTTTTTTTAAACTTTTTGTCCATCATACTCCAAATAATGGACCAAAAATTCCCAATGAACCTGGAATCCCCGTCACTAACAATTGAAGTTGGCAATTCATAATGAACCCATACATGTTGAAAATAAATTTCAGCAGTTTGTTCAGTAGTAATGGTTTTCTTACATGGCATAAGTATATAAATTTTATTGAATCTATCCACAACTATCTAAAGATAATCATGTTGTTTTCTTGACATAAGTAGACCTCCAACAAAGTCCATGGAGACACTCTCCCATGGCCTTGATGGTACCGATAGTGGCGTGTACAAACCAAGCTTCCTATTACTAGGATTTCTTGTTGCACACATAGAACAACCTCTTACAAAACATGACACACAATATATAATGTGAGGCCAATAGCAATACCTCTATATATGTGCCATTTTTTAGCGTACCCCAAAGTGTCCAGCAATAAGAGATGAATGAGATTCTCTCATGACACTTAGCCTCTCTCCTTGTGGTATACATAGTTTTCCCAAATGAAACAACAAATTGTTATGCATGTGATAATCATTTTTCTAAAATTGATTCCCTTCACTCAAACTAGCATACACATCTTGAAAATCAACATCATGTGCATATTGTTCTATGTAACTCTCATGTACAATAGAATCATTATTGAGTAAAGTAGATGCACTAATAATCGGTCTTGAAAGCATATCGACAACTTTATTGAAAATACCTTTCTCGTACCTCATAACCAAGTGAAACTGATGAAGAAATCCCATCCACCTGAAATGTCTTGATTGCTGCAATTTTGTTTGCGAGTGCAAGTACTGTAATGGTTGGTGATCGGTATGTATAATTGTCTCTTTACCCATCAAGCATTGTTTCCACTTCTTGACGCTTTGTACCAATGCATACAATTATTTTTCATATGTGGGATAATTAGTTACAACACCATTGAATGTTTTAGAATGAAAAGTGATAGGTTTACCATGTTGCAAAATAATTGCGCCCATGGCATAATCACTAGCATTAGTTTGTATCTCGAATGGCTGTCTCAAATTTGGTAATGCAAGGACTAGAGCTGAACTGATCTTGTCTTTTAAAGCTTCAAAAGCTTGTTGTTTTTTTCCTCCCCATTGGAAGCCTTTCTTCACACTTGTCACTGCATGCATAGGAGCTGTGATGGTAGAAAAGTTAGCAATAAACTTTCTCTAATGCTGAGTTTCACCTAAGAAACTTCTTACCTCGGTTACCAATTTGGGAGTGGGCCAATTGAAAATGGCTTCCAGTTTAGAAGGATCAATTCTCAACTCACCTCCTCCTACAATGTGTCCCAAATAAACCAAATAAGTCTTTAAAAACTCACACTTTGACATCTTAATAAATAATTTCTCTTTATTCAAAACATCAAGCATTCTATTCACATGCAAGACATGTTCTTCTCTTGTTTTTCTGAAAATCAATATGTCATCTAAGCACACAATCACAAAGTCATCAAGAAATGGATGCAAAACACTATCCATAACACACATGAAAGTCATCAATCCATTGCACAAACCAAATGACATAACCAACCACTCAAAGAGTCCTTGTTTGGTTTTGAATGTGGTTTTCCATAAATCACTTTCTGCAATTCTTACTTGATGATATCCACTTTGTAAATCTATTTGAGTGAAAAAATTTGTTTCTTTCAGCTGTTCAATCAAATCATCTATCCTTGGTGTTGGGGTCCTATGATTTGGCTGATTGGAAAACCAAATGACAAGGTAACATATAAACCAAGCTTTAGAGCTTTAGGATCTAGCCCTCCTAGTCTCAGAGAGGGATCTCTCAATATGTTTGTAAGGATATAGATTGATGCTTTTAAGGGTTGATTTTAGGCTAGTTATTAATTGCAAGTTTGTTTGTTTGGGTTTGGTTGGTTGGACATGACTGATCTAGGAATCATAGATAGAAAGGGGAAATATTAGAGCCATTGGGCAATGGATTCAAGAAGAAGTTATAACAAGCTCAAGCAATGGATATGGGATATCAAAGGGAAAATCTAACTTGGCCAGTGGATCTTGGGTTTGGTGGATGAAATGAAATGGACATTAAGGATTTAGAAGGAGAAGTAGAACTAAGGGAAATTAAGAATCCTTAATTATATGTACTCCTCAACAAAGGGACTTAAAACATTATCAGAACATGAAAAGGCATTCCATAGACAGGGCTAACCATAAATTCTAGAAACCACACTTCAACAAATAACAATTTCAACACAAAATTTTCAAATTAAATCTAGGAGTCGAGGAACACTCTATTTCATCCAAATATTTCAACTTCAATGATAAGAAAACATTCAATATTCACAAATAACTGCATTCATAGAAGAGGGAGCTCCTAGAAATCTTAGATTACAGCTATAAAGACCTTCAAAACAATTATCTCAGCAAGAACAAAGGGTATGATCAAAACAGACCTCTTTGGCAGACTGTAAACAATGGTACTTTAAAGGGAGACTTCAGAAACAATTTTCAAGTGGCAGCAAGTAAGAAGTGAAAACCATAAATAATTCTTGAGACCAAATGTTTGAACTATTTCTGAAACAAAAAAGCTTAAGGGTTGAAAAGCAGTCAAACTACTCAATAAAACCTTCAGCAGATGAAAACATAAAGACAGTGAAGAGAAAATAGGTCTAAGGTGCTTCTAGGAGACATTTGTTACTCTACTGTAAGTATAGAATGATGGAACATGATGGAAAACAGGAAAAACATTAACATATTAGAATACATCACCAAAAGCCATGCTCAGGGATCCAATGATAGAGCCTTCTCATTAACAAAACATGTCAAAACATCATCAATCTTCCAAAACTTCAATTTCTTCTTAATCTTCAGCCTAACTATGTACAACTGCAAAGAGTTCGAATGCCAGCAACCAACCCCTAACAAAGAGCTCCTCATATATTATTTATAGAAGAATGAGGAGGTGGAACTCTTTTTAGGGTTCAAAATGTTATTAATTACAGAGTAAATGCATTCCTAACCTTGAAAACCATGCAAGGCATAAGGTAGGAAGATGTTCATCTACATCTCTATTTCAAGAACTCTGTCTTAAATTCTAAGGAAAGATAGGTGAAAATTTTGACTTTGTATCCTATTTTTTTCTTTTACAATAACTACCTGACAGCTTAAAATATCTTCTATCTATGTAATAACTGCCAATTTGCATTTATGGACAGAAAGTAGGTGAAAGGTGTGAATTTGATTTATCAAGTGAATAACTGCTCTGTGTTGATTTATTTGAGGCCACTTTAGCCTAAGTTTCCTTGATCTCATCATAAAGTTGTGCTTTAAGGCCTAATGATGCTTTAGGCCTGCATAATCCATTATGCTATCTTTATTCACTGCGCTAACTGATTTAGCTTTAATTATCTGTATTTAAATTGTGTATTTATCCTTAATCTGTTTCTTTAGCTTTTGATATTTTGTCTCTAATATTCACTGTTCTTCCCTTGTTTCTGCATGCAAGTGTCCTTGACATGCTAGAGGGTTTAATTGATTTACCATTGTTCATGACACACTGGCTGAACTTGGAAATTAACTCCCTCTATGTCCCTTTATTGGACCGTGGGAAAACTTTTATAGCTTGTCTGCCATTAAACCTGTAACAAACATCAAACATATTATATAAAACCTGCGTGAGGGCTTGAACTGCTTCAGAAGCTCGGGCGGAAGTGGAGGAGCTATGAGGAGATGGTGGATGTAGTGGAAAAGGGTCTCATGGTGGAAAACCACGAAAACCAGGGTTCAAAACTGAGTTTGGCACAAAGAACTGGAAAAGCGGTTTTGCATAAAACAGGAGGTGGTTTTCGCGTGGCCAAAAGGTGGTAAGCGATAATGGGTTGGGGGAATGTGATATAGTTGAGAGGTCGACATGTGTCCTCTAAAAACCACCCATTTCGCGTTGAAAATGTACGATGGAGGGGTGTGGGAGAAATGAACGCGAAAATATTTTTGGACTGTCAGATCTGGGAGATCGACAGCTGAGATCAAACGCAAAGGGAGAAAGGGTGTACGGGAGGAAGATAGTGGGACCTAGTGATGGCATCAGCTACTTTTTCATGGAGCAAAATTTTCAATGCATGGGGTGAAAATTGGTCGAGTGGAGTTAAAATGTGAGGATCAATGGGAGCCGTCAAATCTAAGAGATCAACGGTGAAGATTAACTGCAAGGGGACTAGGGGGTATGGAGGGATCTTGAGGCAGAGTGCCTCTACAGTAAATGGGAAAAGGGGAAAAATGTTGGCCATTGGGTTAGGAGAAGATCGATGGTCGAGATCGAGGGTGTGGGGGGGCTGGGGAGTACGGGCCACCTTGGTCGGGTGGCCCCGCAGTGAACCAACGCCGTTGATTTGGGAGAAATGGATGACTGAGATTGAATCAGGGCCGCGCACATCGGAGATCTGGACAGACAGGAGGAGGAAATGTGGAGGGAGCGATTACAATGGAGCAATGTGATGGAGAAGGTGAAATGCGATGCGATGGAGAAGGCGAAGTGCGATGCGATGGAGAAGGCGAAGTGCGATGCAGTGTTGACCTTCCGATCTGAGGGAGATCGACGGTCGGGATTTTATCGACGGGGAATTCCATCAGCGGAAAAAGGAATGGGAACGAGGAAAGGGTGATGTGCCAATGTGATGGAACAATGCGCAGACTGTCCAATCTGGGGAGAATGAACAGTCCAGAATGAATCGGGATTTCACATTGGTGGCAGACATTTTTTAAGGTAAAAAGGTCGCAGGGATCAGAGAAAAGCCGAAATGTCGATGGGCTGATGAGCTGATGGGCCGATGGGCCTAGCGCTTGGTCATGGAGCGGGTCATATGAAGAAAAAAGGGGGCTAAGGCTAAGCCAAAAGGTGCTTAAAGAATTATGCATAAAAAGGGGCAGAAAGGGTTAAAAAAAAGATTTTTAAGGTTCTTTTAGGTTTCTGATAGGATAGAAAAAGGGGTCTAAAACCAAATAAAAAGGATTTATAAGGTCTTAAGGTGATTTTGAAGGAAAAAAGGGTAACATGAGGAAGATGGGTGACATGAAGGGAATATTTTGAAATGGAGAAATGGTGGGAATTATGGCTTTGAAGGTAGTCGAATCCGTAGAGCTTCTTTGAAGGATTTCTTGTGGAAACAACAGTGAAGATGATTTGTAAGATAAAAGACACCAAGAAGGCTTCAAGAGCTAGTATTTTTCCATGAAGATTGCTTCTTGAAGGCTTCAGAACATATTTAGCCATCATTTGGTATAACATAAATTATAGATGGCTAACAGTGGCTCCACTTGGGGAGGACACCTGTCTTTTTAGGTGTCCAGAACCTCAGTTTATCAATATTTGGCTTTTAGCAGACCAGTGCCTCATCCATTGGGCATAATTTCTTTGTTTTCTTGTTGATTTTCTTTTCATTTTGAAAATTCTTCAATGACCTGCAGCATATGACATTCTTCAAAGCAACATCACTACCTACCCAAATCCTACTTGTACTAGCATTTTTTCTTCTTTTGAGTGCATTTGAACTAGCAAACTCTTTGGCATTTTATTTTTTTGAAAACAGGAAAATAATATAAATCTATCCTTATAATTTCCATGATTTTAGTTTAAACAGTTGAACTCATTAGCTTTTCTACCTAACTACTATCTGTCAAGATTAAGCTATCTGACAGATCTTATTCTCTATTTCCAAGATAGGAAATTTAAACATAGTCAAATCAGGATTAGACTATCTGATTTGCTATGGTGTCTATGGCTATATGTACAAGCTGTACATAGACTTTATTTGTAGAAAATTAAAACAAAACTATGAAGGCTTAAGATCTGAAAATAAAAGACATCATTCTTTCTTCTTGGCTCAAGTTTTGATCTATTTAGAGCCATCTTTTTCTTTATTTTCTTTGGTTCAGATTTTGAGCATGTTTGAACCATTCTTTCTTCTATCGTAATCTATTCTACTGATAAGCCAAGATTAACCTATTTGGCAAATATGATTCACTAACCTATCAGTAGAAAATTGAAATCTATCTAGTCATGATAAGGTTGTATGACTAGATAGCAATTTTTTCTTTTAGTATTGGCATTTAAGCTTGCACACTTTTAGATTCTCCTTTTATTTTTTGGTATGGGGCTGTAGCTTTCTTCTTTTAATCTGCCCTCTTTTCTATTTTTCTATTGTTTTTGTATTTTTTCATTTTTCTTTTTCAAAGAAAAAACAAAAACTAACTAAATTCTCAAAGGCTGAGCTTTATTGCATTCCTATCTAACCTAACCTAACCTAGAAAATTTACATATTTAGCTGATGAAATCCCTTTTCCAAAATAGCCAATCAAGTAAATGGTTACATGATTGGTATTTTCTCATCTCCTTGAGCATGCTGGACAAACAGGGCCGCTCCAATTTCACTTGTTCTTTAGTAGCAGTGCTAAAAAATCTTCTTGCTTTTGGTAATACACTGCTTCTAACAACCTTTATCCCTTCTTTAAATATATTCAGGAAATGAGCATAGGGATCTTGAAATAATGCCTGGTTATGACTATTTGGAAGATAGGTTTCGACCAGGCTTACTTTTTCCTCCACTGGATCAAGCTTAAGATTCTTTTGAGAAATAATTTTTTCCTCATCTTCATCATCATTTGAACTGGAGGACTCATCATATATTGCAGTGTTGTCCTCTTGTAGTTTTGGTATGCTCTGATTCAATGGACTATACTCTATGAAAAGATCATCATATTCTTGAGCAGGGGTATCTTTTATTACCTCAACCCTTTCAGGAGAAGGCTCCTTATCTTCATCCTACTCAAGAAATTCCTCTTTCTTCTCAACCTCATCATCACAACTGATAGATTTCTTTCTCCCAATTATGTGAAAGCTATTTCTAATGAATTGTATTAGTTGATTGCTACTTTCAAGCTGATGATAGTGGAGTTCATGACACCAATCAACTTTTGGTTGCCCTGCATGATTAGTTTCTGCTTGAAGCTCATCATCATCATCAGACTGATCAAAAATTGGAAAATAATTAGTATAAACAATCTCACCAATCAAACATATTAGGTTACCAGTTTTTTTTTCCTTAAGTTGATCTACAAGTTTATTTTCTAGTTCATGAAAACAAGCTTTAGTGGGTAGATGAACATAAGTGTTTTGTTCCAATGAAGTTTTGAGGGATGGCTGTTTTTTTAATATTTGATCAATCTCTTCTTCTGTCAAAAGAGGAGGAATTTTTATTTTTCTTTGGACAGAAGTAAAATAGTCCTCTTTTTCTTGTGTTGACTGATTTTGAGGCTGTATATCTTCTTGAGCCTCTCCTAGTGAATCTTTACTTGTGCTTGCAGGAAAAATTTGAGGAATTTCTTCTATTTCAGGTTCTGTGTTTCCTAGGAGGCTTATTGTTTCCTCAAAGCACTGCTCACTTTCTGCCTTTGCATTTTGGTCGTAAATTTCTCTTAACTGCATAATACAAGATAAAGGTAGGCTATCAGGACTTTCTTGACAACCTTCTTCATTATTTTCTGTGTAACCTTGCTCATCATACATATTTTGCTTGTTGTATATGTCTTGTAGTAGTTGAGTTTGTGTTTGATCAGGGAAAGGCATAGGTTGCTCTGGATAATCAACATCTGTATCAACCTCATGCCTTTCTAGTTTCTTATCAAGTATGTACACTATTTTTCCAAATAGGTCCAATAATGTGTTTATTTTAGCTTCTCTGTCTATACCTGATTCCATGTTTGTAAAAAGAGGTCACTGTATCTTTTCAACCAGTTCAAAGTCTTCTTCCAGTGGAGTCATTAGGTCTTTTGGAGGTTCTGGAGTTGCCAGGTGGAAGATTTGAAATTTTTTGTCCACCAACAGTATGATTGGGTTTGCTCAATGCATTCCAAGGGAATTTTTCAAGGACTAGTGAAGTAATAGGCTTACTGGAGGCTAGTGGAGTCGCCAGGTGGAAATTTTTAGCTCTTTTGGAGGTAAAATATTCTATGGTCCACCACCAATGTTTATTATGAAGGCCAATCTGAATTTGTTTTGGGGTTTTCTGAGTTTCTATGGTTGTTGAAGGACTAATGAGTCTACAAGAGCTTGTTAGGCTATTATGTACTCAGAAGTCCCACCGTGATGGCCAAAATGTTGGGGTCCTATGATTTGGCTGATTGGCAAACCAAATGACAAGGCAACATATAAACCAAGCTTTAGAGCTTTAGGATCTAGCCCTCCTAGTCTCAGAGAGGGATCTCTCAATCTGTTTGTAAGGATATAGATTGATGATTTTAAGGGTTTATTTTAGGCTAGTTATTAAGTGCAAGTTTGTTTCTTTGGGTTTGGTTGGTTGGACATGACTGATCTAGGAAGCATAGATAGAAAGGGGAAATATCATAGCCATTGGGAAATGGAGTCAAGAAGAAGTTATAACAAGCTCAATCAATGGATATGGGATATCAAAGGGAAAATCTAACTTGGCTAGTGGATCTTGGGTTTGGTGGATGAAATGAAATGGACATTAAGGATTTAGAAGGAGAAGTAGAACTAAGGGTAATTAAGAATCCTTAATTATATGTACTCCTCAACAAAGGGACTTAAAAATTATCAGAACATGAAGAGGCATTCCATAGACAGGGCTAACCATAAATTCTAGAAACCATACTTCATCAAATAACAATTTCAAGACAAACTTTTCAAATGAAATCTAGGAGTAGAGGAACACTCTATTTCATCCAAAGATTTCACCTTCAAGGATAAGAAAAAAATCAATATTCACAAATAATCGCATTCATAGAAGAGGGAACTCCTAGACATCTTAGATTATAGCTATAAAGATCTTCGAAACAATTATCTCAGCAAGAACAAAGGGTATGATCAAAACAGACCTCTTTGGAAGACTGTAAACAATGGTACTTTAAAGGGAGACTTCAGATACAACTTTCAAGTGGCAGCAAGTAAGCAAGGAAAACCATAAATCATTCTTGAGACCAACTGTTTGAACTATTTCTGAAATAAAAAAGCTTAAGGGTTGAAAAGCAGTCAAGCTACTCAATAAAACCTTCAACAAATGAAAACATAAATATAGTGAAGAGAAAATAGGTCTAAGGTGCTTCTAGGAGACATTTCTTAGCCTAAAGTTTTTACTCTGCTGTAAGTATAGAATGATGGAACGTGATGGAAAACAGTAAAAACATTAACATATTAGAATACATCACCAACAACCGTGCTCATGGATCCAATGATAGAGCCTTCTTATTAACAAAACGTGTCAAAACATCATCAATCTTCCAAAACTTCAATTTCTTCTTAATCTTCAACCTGACTATGTACAACTGCAAAGAGTTCGAATGCCAGAAACCAACCCCTAAAAAAGAGCTCCTCATAGAGTATTTATAGAAGAATGAGGAGGTGGAACTCTTTTTAGGGTTCAAAATGTTATTAATTACAGAATAAATGCATTCCTAACCTTGAAAACCATGCAAGGCATAAGGTAGGAAGATGTTCAACTACTTCTCTGTTTCAATAACTCTGTGTTAACTTCTAAGGAGAGATAGGTGAAAAGTTTGACTTTGCAGCCTATTTCTGTCTTTTACAATGACTGCCTGACAGCTTAAAATATCTTCTATCTATGTAATAACTGCCAATTTTCCTTTATGGATAGAAAGTAGGTGAAAGGTGTGAATTTGATTTATCAAGTGAATAACTGCTTTGTGTTGATTTATTTGAGGCTACTTTAGCCTAAGTTTCCTTGATCTCATCATAAAGTTGTGCTTTAAGGCCTGATGATGCTTTAGGCCTACATAATCCATTATTTTATTTTTATTCACTACGCTGACTGATTTAACTTTAATTATCTGTATTTAAACTGTGTGTTTATCCTTAATCTGTTGCTTTAGCTTTTGATCTTTTGTCTCTAATCTTCACTGTTCTTCCCTTGTTTCTGCATGTAGGTATCCTTGGCGCACTAGAGGGTTTAATTGATTTACCAGTGTTCATGATGCACTGGCTGAACTTGGAAATTAACTCCCTCTATGTCCCTTTACTGGACTGTGGGACAACTTTTATAGTTTGTTCGTCATTAAACCTGCAACAAACATCAAACATATTATATAAAACCTGCGTGAGGGCTTGAACTACTTCAGAGGCTTGGATAGAAGCAGAGGAGCTGCGAGGAGACATTGGATGCAATGGAAAAGGGTCTCATTACGCAAAACCATGAAAAACAGGGTTCAAAACTGAGTTTGGCACGAAGAACTAGAAAAGAGGTTTTGCAGAAAACCGGAGGTGGTTTTCGCGTGCCCAGAAGGTGGTAAAAAATAATGGGCTGGGGGAATGAAATACGGTCGAGAGGTCGACACGTTTCCTCTCAAAACCACCCATTTCATGTTGAAAATGTATGATGGAGGGGTGTGGGAGAAATGAACGTGAAAACAGTTCTGGACCGTTAGATATGGGAGATCGATGGCTGAGATCAAACGCGAAGGGAGAAAGGGTGTGCGGGAGGAAGATGGTGGGACCCAGTGCTGGCGTCAGCTACTTTGTCACAGAGTAAAATTTTCAATGCATGGGGTGAAAATTGGTTGGGTGGAGTTAAAATGTGAGGATCAATGGGAGCCGTCAGATCTGAGAGATCAACGGTGTAGATTAATTGCGGGGGGACTAGGGGGTACGGAGGGATCTCGAGACTGGGTGCCTCCGAAGTAAATTGGAAAAGGGGAAAAATGTTGGTCGTTGGATCAGGAGAAGATAGACGGTGGAGATCGAGGGTGCGGGGGGACTGGGGAGTATGGGCCACCTTGTTCGAGTGCTCCCGCAGTGAACCAGCGCCATTGATCTGGGAGAAATGGATAGTTGAGATTGAATCGGGTCCGTGCACATCGGAGATCCAGATGGACGAGAGGAGGAAATGTGGAGGGAGTGATTGCAATGGAGCGATCCAATGGATAAGGTGAAATGTGATGCGATGGAGAAGGAGAAGTGTGATGCAATGGAGAAGGCGAAGTGTGATGCAGTGTGGATCGTCCGATCTGAGGGAGATCGACGGTCGGGAATTTATCGGCAGGGAATTCCATTGGTGGAAAAAGAAGTGGGAATGAGGAAAGGGCGATGCGCCGATGCAATGGACCGATGTGTAGACCATCCTATCTAGGGAGAATGAACGGTCCAGATTGAATTGGGATTTCGCATCGGTGGCAGACATTTTTAAAGGGAAAAAGGTCGCGGTGACTGGCGAAAAGCCGAAATGCCGATGGGACGATGAGCCGATGGGCCGATGGGCCTAGCACTCGTTCATGGAGCGTGTCATATGAAAAAAAAAGGGGGCTAAGGCTAAGCCTAAAGGTTCTTAAATCCTTATGCATAAAAAGGGGCAGAAAGGGTTAAAAACAAAGGTTTTTAAGGTTCTTTGAGGTTTCCGATAGGTTAGAAAAAGCGGTTTAAAACCAAATAAAAAGGATTTATAAGTTTTTAAGGGGATTTTGAAGGAAATAAAGGGTAAAATGAGGAAGATGGGTGACATGAAGGGAATATTTTGAAATGGAGAAATGGTGGCAATTATGGCTTTGAAGGCATTTTTCTTTTTGAATCAGCAGGGATTCTTTGAAGGATTTCTTGTGGAAACAGCAATGAAGATGATTTGTAAGATAAAAGACACCAAGAAGGCTTCAAGAACTAGTAGTTTTCCATGAATATTTCTTCTTGAAGGCTTAAGAACATATTTAGCCATCATTTGGTATAACATAAATTATAGATGGCTAACACTTGGGAGTGGGTATCGATTCTTTACCGTTATCTTGTTCAAAGTTCTAAAGTCTACACACATGCGCCAAGTCCCATCTTTCTTCAGAATCAAGACTATGGGTGAACCACATGGCGAGGTGCTTGGCCTTATGATTCCTTTGTCCAACATGTCCTTGATTTGCCTATTTATTTCAACATTCTCCACTATCAACATGTGATACATGCTGATGTTTGGAAAAGGACAATCTTGTTGCAACTGAATCTCATGTTGAATCTCCCTTTTTGGAAGCAATCTTGTTGGCTTCCTGAAACATCTCATGATGTTCATCAACTACATCATATAAATATGATTTCAACTTAGGATCCAACCCTCAAATGATTCATGATTAACATCAGCTTTACGCTTAATCATTAGAAGAACAAAATTCTTACTTGAATTTACCAGCCTCTTTACCTGTTCAACATTTACCATAGCAATGTTTGTCTTCTTGCGATGTGCTCTAAAAATTTACTCCTTGCCGTCTTTGAATAAATGGTATTTGTTCTCATGGCAATGGAATATTTATTTCCTGTCATATAAGTAAGGACTCCCCAACACAATACATGTTATGTCAAGCAGAACCACATCTAATTCAACTGTGTTAGTAAAATGTGCAGTTATTGCAAACCGCAATATACACTTCTTTGAAACCTGTAAATTTTCATCCTTACAAATCCAACCAAGTGGATATGGTTTTGGATGTGGTATGGTCTCAAGGTTAAGTTTCTTGACCAAGTCTTCAGAGATTAAGTTTGCTTGTGGCCCACTGTCAAACAATGTGTCAATCTTAGTATGTTTGGATATGACCCTCACATGAAACAGTTCAATTCTTTCTTCTTCATTTGGAGCATATATACGACAGTTTGGCTTACTAGTACTGGGTTTAGTTTCAATTTCTTTTCCCTTCATGTTGTTCAATCCCATGGCTGTAATTTTAGATTCATCACCTAAATCCTCTCTTAAATCATGTTGAGTTGTAGTTGTAGTTTTCTGTTTCCCTTTATTGTTGTATCTCTTGGGTTTCATTTCAGGATGTAATTTCCAAAAATGATTTTCATCATGGCCTTATTTTGAACAATTTTTACAAACCAATTTTTCTCCCATTTTCTTAACATATGCATTCTTTTTTCTTTTTCCTTTTGAGGTCTTCTCTTTGTTTTTACCCTTAAAAGGATTCTTCCTACCCTCTTCAGAAGTGTTTTTCCCTCTAGCTTCTAAATGTGTGGCATGAACACATACTTCATCTAGACTTGTAGGGTTAAACATGAGAACATTATGTTTAAGGTAGCTATGTAAGGCTCCTATGTACTATGCAAAGTATCTTGGCTCTGAAAATCTACCCATAATAAGAGAGCTCTTCTCCTAAATTCTTAGGTGAAATCTTGCACATTCTGTCCCTTCAATTGTCTAAAGTTTTTCCAGATCATTATGGCTTTATGCATATAAGCTAATGGATAAAACTGTTGTTTTATTGTAGTAATGAAATCAATCCATGATAGAATAATCTTACCATGCTTCTTGATCTCCTCCTTTGTCTTGGCTTCCCACCAAACAAGTGTTGCACCTTCCATTCTCAATGAAGCCAATTGGATTTTGGTATCATCATCTTGAAGGTTCTAGATTCTCAAATAAACATCCAATTTCCTAATCCAATTATCAAGCTTTTCTGCATTGACTTCACCATTAAACATTGGCAATTAAAACTTAACATCAAGTTTTAAAAAAGGAATTTTACCAGTGTTATTTGACTTGTGTGGCTAATGTATTGAAGATGAAGTAGAGGATGATGATGATGAGGGTGAGGATGGTGACTTTCCTCTGCATCCTTTTCCTCCATTTCCCTTCTTTGAATTATCTTCATCATTGTGACCTCCTGAAGATCGATGTCCTTCCTTGTGAAGTTTGGATCCTTCTCCTTCTAGTTTCTCGTTCTTTTCTTGATAAAGGATTCTAACTATCTCAGTCATGTCAAGGAATGCTTTCCTGAACACTCTTTCTTCCTCCTTGGGATCCATCTCCTCATGGATTTCTCCTTCCTCTTGAGGCATGCTTAATGTTGCTTCTGCTTCCATAGGAGGTGAACTAGGTGGTGGAGATTGTGGCAATCTTTCTCTCCTTTGGTGTGGCTCACTTTGAGACCCTCTTGCTTCCACCAATGTGCCTTATCCTCTCTTGAGATTGAGCCTAGTAAGAATCTAACACTTGCAAACAGTTAAACAAATATTTGCACAAAAAAACACCAGAGAATAAACTCTAGCTCTGATATTAGCCTGATCTAAAAAGACTATATTAGTTTTATGTGCTAAGTGTCTTTTCAGTTATAAAACATGTGCATACTTGTCTCCATAGTTTGCTTAAGGATTGAGAATTTTCACCAGATGATTTTGTGAATTAGAAGCATGAAAATAAGCCTAAATAACACTGAACAATAGTGTATAATAGAGAAATAAAACCACACATCACATTTACATAGCAGGCATGATGATGCAGTTCACCCCTCCTGGGATACATCTGCTAGTCCAACACCCAATGGCATGTCCATATTTCATTATGCTCAAATTTTTTCAAATACATGTGTTTATAGGCCTCTAATGGATATTTTCTCTACACCAATGGCTCCAGAATGCTCCAATTACTCTAGATTGACTCTTCATTCACTCAGATTAGGCGAAAATTGAACCTCCAACTCATTTTCCCAGTAACTCTTAGAAAAACTCCAATAATTGTGGAGAACTCCACATAACTGGAGTTAAATTTTTCTAAAACCCAAAAAATTAGGGGTGCACTATAACTCCGCTAGTGCTAACCATTAGAATTAACTGTTATGGGTAGGGGGTGGCCACATGCCAACCCACAGAACTAGCGATTACATTCAATGTCAGCGGAACTGAAGGCTAGAACCACAGTAAGTTGTTTTGAACCCGCGTTTGAAGTTGAGTTAACGTAATGGTCGAAGTAACCATTGCATAGACTCTGGCATGTGATGAGGCTTAACTGTTGTGATGACCCCGAGCAGATAGGCCTTAACGGTTTGGTGTTGTGGTTTGTTGCCAATGACATGTGATCATATACCTTGGAATGCTGGTGGTCCCAACCCCCATATACATATGTTCTAAACATTAAATATAACTCATGGACTAATATACTTAAGAAACAAAGTAGCCTGATTGGTGGAGATCTATGCGCGCATGCCAGTTGGGGACACGTGGTAGTCTCAGGGCTAGCCACGTGTCACCCTATAATTGGTCCACCAAAAATACAACGTACATCCCTGAAAAAATCACAATGTGCCACTTGTCAGCTTCTGACTCAATCTGAGAAGAGGAATATTCTTCAGAATATTCATTTTTTCTGACTGTGCACCCTCCATGCTATCTGGGCGTCCCAGTCAAACCTGTCGCAAAATTTAGTTGTTTGGGAATTCGAGCAGAATGCGATATCTCCCTCATACGACATCGACTTTTCGAACCGTTCATGGCGCTGGAATTAGAAAGACAAGATCTACGCAACCATCCTATTTTCAACCCAATCCTATAACTTTCAATTTTGAGAAAAATTTATGAACTCCTGATTAGTGATCTTCTCCCATTTGAAGAGTCCAATCACAGAGTTAGGAACATAACTCAGGAACAGGTGGACAAGTCTTGGCCTTGGGCCTGTTTTGATAGGGTCTCTCTATAGGGAAGCATGTGTGGAGGAGATGTCATTTTACACAAATGAAAACCACTCTTTCAAATTACAAAGAAGTTCGAACCCTAGCACAAACAATTTTGCACAATTATCGATCTCAAGATTCTAGTTTTATTTTCTATTGAGAAAGGATGCAAACAATTATAGATATATGGTGACTCCCTCTTAGTTGTAAATTGGTTTAATGGATCATTTAGATGTCACATGCACACATTGATTTCATTTCTGGAGGAAGTGCTTCTACTAAAAATAAAGTTTGATATGATTTCATGTTGTCACATTTACAGGGAAATGAATGTCACCGTTGATGCACTTTCCAAGGAGGGCGTGTAGCAAATTAGAGTTATTCATCTCAAGCTTCTACTTTTATTTGCTATTGAGAAAGGATGCATATAGTTATATATCTATGGTGACTCCCTCTTAGTAGTAAATTGGTTTAATGGATCATTTAGATGTCACATGCACACACTCATTCCATTGTTGGAGGGAGTGCTTCTACTAAAAATAAAGTTTGATCTGATTTCATGTTGTTACATTTACAAGGAAAGGAATTTCACCGTTGGTGCACTTTCCAAGGAGACGTGCAACAAATTAGGGGCACATGGAAGATCATAAAACCTAATGGAAATGAACATTATGAATTATATCACAAGTCGTTTATAGAGGATTCTCATTTGGCTGAAGCAGAGGACGAATGACTCATGACTTACTGATGACGATGGAATTTTTTCAAGATTTTTGCTCATGTTATAGTTTATGTTTTCATCATTATGCATACGTATATTTCTCTAATATTGTTTATATCCAAAAAGTTCTACGATATAAACAACTCTCTGGACTTGCTTTCTTTACTTTGTTTTTTATCATCACTACAAGATAATAACTCCTGAACATTGACTAAAAGATTGTTACAAAACATTTTTTTTAATGCCTTGGGACACTTATTTCATGTAATTTTCATTTTCGTCATAATAAAAATTAAATTTGAGAAAGAAACTCATTAATTAAAATTAAAATATCAATAATGTATATCCTTAAATCAAAATTATATTTTATTAATAAAATTTAGATATGTTTTGAAAATAAAACAAAAAATTCTTGGAAAATATAATTAATTATTTTTTTTACATAAAATTAATAATAAGTATAATTTGTCATATATAATGTTATAATGTAATGGCAGTTGTAGTTGTGTTAATTAATTTAAATTATTATAAAATAATAAAATTTAATAAATTTAATGTTACGTATTAATAAATAACAACAAAATATATATATAAAGGAATCCATCAATGTTGCAATGTAATGAGTCATCTACTTAGCATTTGCTATATAAACGAAGTGTGTCAATTTTTTCAGTCATTACTTTTTCCTCTAGTGGTACATGGTACTGTGAGTGGAAGCTCCACTCGTACTTCCCAACTAACCCACAAAAGAACTGACAGTTGGCTAAGTTTTGATGGATAGCACCACATGGTGAAGAGAAGAAGAGAAAGTACCTAGAAATGTTCATCTCCTTAGAAAACGAAAAAATTCAATAATAGAGGACCCAGGGTGGAAAATCTATGGAAATGTATCATGTACCGACCAATTTTGTCCATGGAAATTTCTTGTGATGAAGAAAGTTGTGTCCATTGAGAAGATGGGTGTGGAAAAGTACTACAACCAGCTTAAAAGTATTAATTAATATTTATTTTAAAAATATATTTTTTATATTATAATTTAAACTGTTTTTTTTTTGTAATCTTAGGTGGTTCTTTCTATTTTCTATTAATAAATTTGGGCAAAATATACAACACTAGACCTCAACCTGCCCACAGGAAACCAGGTATTTTGGCCATCGAAGTTCAAAGTATGTCAACCAAAACATAAAAAGCCTTAACAGTCTATATCATATCTATTGATACTTAATATCTAAGTCCGGAGACAACGGCGTATACAAAAAGTGCTAACCACTAAAAAAGAAAGTAAGACATTGGATCAAGAAGACCTTAATCTTCCTCAGATTCCACTGGCACTGGATCTTTGGCAGTAGCCCCTGGTAAGTCAACTGTGACCTACTGCATAGACTTAATCTCCTTTTCCAACCTTCCAAGCCTCGTATATTGATGCAATTGACGCAGATTGATTTCCTAAATGTTCCTATTAATATATGCCAAGGTTGATTCCATCTTTGCCTCTGCTATCGACATAACTTCCTTGGCTAACAAGCATTTGATTAACCAATAAGCTCTAACAGATTGTTGAAACAAAGAGGTTCGGCCTGGAGTGTACTTAGAATCATTAATTACATTCTTCATATCCTCCGAAGCCATATCATCTTCCCTGACTATGTTATTTAAAACCTCAGTTTCCCAACCATAAATATGGGAACGAATTGAATTTGGGATTTCTTCCATAAAATTTTGAACCAGTAGTTCCAGATGTTGTTGCGTAGACTTTCTTCCTCTTTTCTGGTGTATTTCAGAAGAAGGATATTTTCCTTTTCCTCCAGTAGGCTTCCTTCCTCTTTTAACCATTTTAAAGAAACCTAACAAATATGCTAAAACTACCATCCAAACAACAACACCAATCAGATTCATAGATAAAATGTAAGCCAGAGACCGAAGAGCGATTCCATCTCCCAAGTCACAGATCTGTGAGAAAGATAAGAGATAAACAGACAAAGTAGACACTACTACACCTAAACAGAGCATCAAGAGACTGAAGCACAACCCAATGACTAAATCGACTACCAAATATCCAAATATTGTAACCAGTATAAAAGACTTGTAAGGGAAAATGACACTTCGGAACCCTAATTGCATAATTGCAAAGAATAAAAATATAGAGGAGATGCATAAGATTTTACATGAGAATCCCCAACAAGCTCCGTAAACTGTCAATAATTTTATATTTATAAATTTATTTAAATAATAATATGTTAATTAAAATTTATTTCTTAAAATATAAATTTTTTATTTTATAGTTTATGTTAAAAATTGGAGTTTTTTTTCCTTAATTCCTTAAACTAAGTTTTTTACAAAAATTATTTTCCTACATTTCATGAAATTGGAATTTTATGGGAAAAATTACACCAGGGTGGAAACGTGAAGCTGGGTTACACTTTTGTGAGAATCGGGGGCCGAAAACTTTTTTCGGCAACAGTTCGGCTGAACATTCTATAAAGTTCGGCCAAACTCGTGATTCCGTTTGGATTGACGGCACACTGACGGCGCGGGCAAACAAATTTTTTGCCGGAGATGGGAAAACCAGCAACAAAATTTCGGCCAAAGTTCTAACAAAATTTTGGCCGAATTGTGAGTTCGGCCGAACTTTTACTTTTAAAAAAGTTCGGCCGAACTAGTTTTATAAATAAATCGCCCGCGATGTTGGTTTGTTTACCGGTTTGATTATTCACGCGTTTTCTGTCACTATCGCTGCTGCTATGTTCATGCGTTTTTTCCCGTCAGCCTGTTGCTCCTCCTGTCCATGTTGTTGCTCCTTTCATCAGCGTTGTTGCTCCTTTCGTCGGGTATGTTCGATCAAACCTCTCACAACTTGTATGACTCCTTTTCACAGTAATTTTGAATAGGAACAATGAACAAAAAGATGATAAACTGTTCCATTGTTTGTTTTTTTTCTTTGTTTGCTGTGTTTTTTGAACATTTGAGTTCATTTTTTTTATTTGAGAGCCTATTGGTTTTAGCAAAAAATAAAATTGATCCAATTAATCTGCCATAACCCCTTTGAGCCTGAAAAAGGCAACCGATTTCCATTCCTAAATGCAGGCTAAACTTGGACCAGCAACATCTTGTATATACCCAAATTATGTAACATGGAAGACTTTAACATGTTTACTTCCATCCCTATGGAATTACAGTAGATCTCAATGATTTTCTTCGAGTGTACCATCTTAATTACAGAGCTATGAGAAAATAACAGAATATTCTCTATGAAAGGTAGGTGCCAAATAGTCATCAAATCTAGTACCTTGAGACCTGTAAAACTTCCCTTCCAGTTGATTGATTGAATATTCACACCAATTTGCATAACTAATGACCCGATATACAACCAGTTCACTTTATTGTAAGCTTTTTTGAGATCAAGTTTTTAACTACAGTGGGGACTTTAGAAGATTTAATTGAATGAAGCACTTATTGTGTAGTTCCAGCTACATCATGAACTTTTCTAGTGAATAAAAACCCAAACTGTTCTAAATTCTTCTAAAACAATCCTGGAAAGAATTCATTTTAGCATGTTAACAATTACTTTCAAGATGAGTTTGTAGGTCGAATTGCTTAGGGAGATGGGCCTGAAATCCTCAAAGGAGGGCCAATTTTGTTTTGGATTTAATGCAATAAATCTAAAATTTAGAGCTCCCAAGACTTTCCTCAAGGCTTTAGATTCATCTAAGACTCTAATTAGCTCCTCTAATAGATCATGGAATCCTAAATAAAGCTCTACAGTCTATATTAGGCCTAGAACTTTTTGATTTCTGAAACAAGTTTAAAACTGATTCTGATTCCTTCTTTGTAATTTCTGCCTCAAAATATGAATTTATATCTTCACTTATCCACCTTGGGAAGAGGATAACACTGGGGTATTCTATGTTTGAGTCTAGTGGTTCTTTGAAGAGATCTTGAAAATATTGTTTTCCAGCTCCAAATATATGTCTATAAAAGTCCTTGCCTTCTCTCAATTTTGGAGGTCCATTCCCCAAATAGTATTGAAATTTTTTCTATGATTTACATTTTTCTGGAAAAATTAGTGTTGTTATCACCTTCAGCGAACTAGATGAATCTACTTTGAAGTCTTCATTGAACTGTTTCCTTTTCTAATAGTGCTTTCTTTCTCCCCTCCAAAATTTTCAAAGACTACAAGTCTTTTTTAGTAAAAACTGCATTTACATTATTGTAAAAAAGCCTAGAAATGACCTCTTCTATTTCTAAAAGATCCTTTTTATCTTCTATTGCCTTCTTTTTAGACTTGTTAGTAGCCACTGAATATTTCATCCATATCAATAAAGGTATAATACTTTGGTTCATATTTTCCATTATGTTTGTTATTCTATTTCCTTTTGTGATATATTTGAGTAATATTTGTAAGTTGTAACTTTCGCTTTGAATATTTCTATTTGGCACACCACAAATAGGAATTTAACCTATTAAATTAAGTAATATTGATTTAATTTAATTTCAAATCTATCAAGAGATGTTAATATGGATTTAAGTTACTATGAATGAAATTTATAAATATTTTTTTTTTTGGTTCATTTACAAATATTTTTTTTGAAAGTTAATATTATTTAAACTTTTATAGTATGAGTAACTCTTGTCTTATATTTGACTAATTTTTTATATAATTGAAATTCAAAAACAGATGATTTTCTCCAAGTTTTAATTGTTTAAAATATGATTGTTTGAGCAACTCTTTCTCTGGGATATAAGGAGGCTCAAAGATTTTTTTCTTGTATATTTGAAGCTCTCCATTATTATAGAAAATGATTTTTTGCTTGTATATTTTTATGCTCTTTGTCATAGTAATGTCATAGTGTATGAAGTTTTAAATTGTTTTTATTATTTTTATTATATGTTGGATGTGATTCTGATTGAAAATGTTTCCTTTTTATTTATTAATTAAAAAAAATTATTAGAAAAATTATTGCTTTAAGCCTTAGAATTTACAATCAAAATTAGAAAATGTATTTTTATCTAAACTATTTATGAAAAGTTTAATATTGTTTGATCTTCTCTACCATGTCCTTTTTACATATATCTAGAATAATATTATTTGTAGTTTCCGTTTTTTTGTAACATTTTACTACCATAATCAAAATCTATAGAAATAATAATCTAACATTATAATATCTTGAAATGGAGCTAACCAACTCAAATATAGTATTGCAAATCCCTGGCTAAGTTAGATGAGGAGGCTATGTATTACTTAGTATTTTATCCATATTTGGGTTCAAGTTCTATGGGTTCCAGCTAATATACGACCTCTTATTGAAACAATACCAGTGAAAATTCAAGACACCCAAGGAAGCTAATTCGAACTTGGTAACTATGTTGAAAACTACTTAAAAATTTTAATCTTGCACTTTTTTAAATATTCAAATCACTTTACATGTTATGGACTCAATATGGTCACATAAATGGTTAGATTTTATGCTCGGGCATAAATATTTTATGGTCTGACATGATTGAAAACTACTCAAAATCATAAAAATATTAATGTGACACCTTTTTAAATATTCAAATCATGTTAGGGGCTCAATATGGTCTGACATAAATGGTTAGATTTTATGCTCTAACATAAATATTTTATGGTCTGACATGATTGAAAACTGCTCAAAATCTTTAAAAAACTACCCATACTCTTTTTTAAATATTCAAATCATTGGCTCACATGCCAATGGTTAGATTTTATGCTTTGACATAAATATTTTATGGCTTGACATGTTAGGCTTTATGGTGTCCTTGAAATTTCAAAGAGTTGCTTAATTGGGATCGTATTCAACTTGTATTCAACTTCCTCAAGTCCCTTGAATAGCTTCCTTGGGTGTCTTGAAGCCTGTTGCCACATTCTTCCAAAACCTTTTGCCACCTTTTCCAGGTCGTTTCCCCTTCCCAAACTTCTTGGAAATTGAATGACTTTTGGTTTCTTTAGAAAATATCTCTCAGTCTGTTCTGCCATGGCTATAGGAAATCGAGACTCTCGCCATGGTCGCTCCCTCTTCTACCAAAGAAAGAAGATTTTCCTGAACTTTCATATATCTTTCCTAATGTTTATCTGCTGACGTATAACATATTTTGCTATATATCTATCGTTTCCACTTTTTCTACAAGGATGTATGGTTTTCTGATCATGATGGAATGTGGTTAAAACCCCCCGTAATATGTTTCCCATTGTATTCTTTGCCTCTCTTTCTTAGATAGGTAAAGTATACTGCTAGATGATATGTCTTGTCTCTCTCGTTGTATAGCTGAGTATATGTCTATATGCATATGAACTGATTAATATACATCAACGTTTTTGTCTTCCTGAAAAAAAGGTTTCCAGATCTAGGTTTCTGACTGAATCTATATGGACATTTCTGTCTAGTTAAATACCCTTCTGTTTGCAAGATTGATTTATCTTTTAAGATTTTGCATTTGTGTGTTGTATGCATCAAAGATTTCTATTCCCAATTTTTCTATGCACATCAATTCAACTACACAAACAATTATGTAATTTAATATTATTGCCTGCTAAGTCAGTTATGTTTTAAAAATGTGCAGTGTTGTATGTAGCGAAATATTCTATTACAGGTTTTGTTTTACATATGCCTTCAGGTGTTTTGAGATATCTTTGTGTGTTAGGTTATTTATGTTTTTAAATTTTTCAATGATATGTTGTAATCTTTTTATTACAGTTTTTTGGTTTGCATGTTCATTTTGGCTGTAGAAATATTCTCTCCATCATAATATCATTGTGTTTGATATCTTGATTTATGTTTAAAATTTTTCACTCACATGTTTTATCATTTTGTAGCAAAGTATTTTTATGCCTGCTATATTAGGCTCTCTCTTTTCATTGAGCTATGTATATGGTATGGTTTCATTTAGACCATTTTCAAGAAAAATAGTGTTCTTTGTCATTACTGCAGAAATAAAAAGCACATGTTAGACATTATCATATTCACATAGGCAAAAAAAGGTTTTCCTTAATTTTACATATTAAAATGTCTTTGAAAAGTTATTTCTATTTAAAATAAAGAGAGCCACACAAAATTGCAAATTCATACCTTAACAAAATTGTTAGATCCTTTTAAAGAAAACGTGTCATATAATCAACTTTCATCGAAATATATGATAAAATCAACCCAATTTTATGAAAAATAGTATACCATTTTTTACATTTCACATAATACAAATAGATAAATATTACTTAAGTATTGTTATAAATATTTAACTACCCATCGAGAGATGGCCAAGTGATTGAGACAGGGCATCATCACAATAAAAAACCAAGTAAAAATTGTAGTAATCCCAGAATCATGCTTTATATAAGGTAAAATTGGGGAACTCTTGACTTGTAATATAGATAAAAAACATTTACCCTTACCAAAAAATATATGATAAAATTTGACAAACTACATAAGCTTAAGCTTAAGGGGATATAATCCTTCTTGCCTTCCGTATAGATAATGAAAATGATTGTTCCAAGTCTCATGTTGCTTCTCATGTTACTTTATAAACCTTGATTGGAAAGAAAAATAGGAGGGTAGAAATGTAAGAAATATAAAACATAATGAAACACAACGTAAGAAATAGAGAACATAATGAAACACACACATACATATCTCTAGACAATCAACACAATTGTTTTCCCAGGAAATCCTTATGGGAGACAAGCAACCCTAAAAAGTAATGATGCTCTAGACTCCTTTTTCCGTAGGAAATCCTTATGGGAGAAAAACAACACTAAAATGTTAACATGCTCTACTCTCTCTTTTCTGGTATGGAAAATATGTAAGTTCAAAGAAAGAGGTAATCTCTTGAGAGTTAGCTAAGACTTTTGGCGTGTAAGGTTGCTATAAAAACTTAACTTCATACATTTTTCTCTCTAACTTCACACTCCTAGTTGTATTTTCAACTATGGAACAAAATACAATAACAAAAAATGGAACTCTTATTCCTCCTAGTGGCCAAGTATTTAACATAGCGTGATAGCCAACTAGGTGTAGGATTTGACTCCGTCAACCATTAACGAGGTTTGTGATTTTAGACCTTTTAGAGTCCTGTTAAAATTTCACATGTAGCTAGCTTGATATGCATGAGTAATGGGGCTAAAATTTCATTCTCTCGTACCATGGTGGTCAACATGATATAGGTCAACTTACTAAAGGCATAAATTTTGAATGAACTTCATTTGATGTTTTTATTGCACCATTGGATATATGTCTTTAAGTGTAGAATAATGGTCAATATTTCGGAACAAGGAATAATCGTTTGACCCCCAAAAATGTCATTTAATACCTCAAAATGACTCCAAAAGGTTTTAGATCCCAATTCTCCACCCACCATTAAAATGACCCTACAAGTTGATTCTTTCAGTTTTTTCACTCTATAAGCATCAAAATATATGACAAATAATATAATTATCCAATCTAGATAATTATTTAATAATTTGTTAAAATTATGAGTAAGATATATACATCATGGAATTTAAATAAATAGCGTTAATTCATTGAACACCCTTGTACATTCCTTGTTGATACTTTGAAAGTATTACGTTTTGAAAAATAATTTGTTTATGGATTCTATTTTCCACATTCTCTCAACCATGTCAAAAACCTTCTTATAATATTTGAAACCTAAGGTCTTTCCCATACCAAAGTATGTTCTTTTAAAACATGTTTTCTTGGTGATATGGGTGATTTAGAAATAATTGGGAGAGAGAAATTCCTCATTTAATATGTACAATATGTTTGGTTCATGCCACTAAGCCAAGAATTTTAAATTCAACTGAATTTTAATATAACCAACTAAATCCTGCAAAAAAAGAATAAAACAATTTATGTTAGGGTTGTGGATTTAGGCATTGAAACAACACACCATGATATTTCAAATTTAAAAATAATGGTTTGAGTCCTAGGTAGTTTAGAATCCTATTTGTTTTCAAAATAAGGATGCACTCCCATTTGATTCTCATGATTAGGTTGTAATCATGAGGCTCTCTCTCAAGAGTGGACCTTCCCAAAATCTTGTGACGTCTTGTCACAAACAAAACCATCAAACTGAAAAACACATCATGCAAGAAACATAGCTTGCTGACATATCATTTTTCTCCTTCAAAGAAAAAAAATTCACATCATGTGAATATCTCCATGTACTCTTACATATTGGTGTACAAAACCATCAACCAAACACAAGTTGACAAAACATGCCTCTTCAAACAACCGACTCTCAAGTCAAATAATAGCTCATGTACAAATTTCCATATTTGTTGCATTTAAGTGTGTCAACGTAGCTCTACTTTCAACATCTTGCTTCATGCAACATGCACCATACTTTGAATTTGCAAAGAAATTCATGAAACATCAAAATACATGCAAGGCCTTAATTGGATAAGAAATCTAAACATCCGTTAGCAAACCATTTCAATGGTGCTTCTTTTAGCTGAACTTCATCATCATGTGAATCATCCTGAACCTCATCGATTAAGGAATCCTCTTTTCCATTCTTGTCATTATCTCTTTCCACCTTCTTCAAATGTTGTGGATGACTTTTTGGATACAAAGTCCAACACTTGTCTACAAGGTGACCTTTCTTATGGCAATGAGTAATAAACATTTGCATCTTATTTTCAACATCATTTTCCTTGTCCAATTGGCCTTTGACTTTTTGCTTCATTTATTTAGAAAGTTTCATGTGCATGGATATCTTCTTCCAACATCTATAAACATTATGATTATTCAAACCACAAAAGGAACATGCAAGTTCTTTTCCAAATCTTGTGTGAATATTTACCATGTTTATCATAATCAAAAGCAATTTGATTAAAGGCAAATTTATACCTTGAACATTCACCTTTGTCGCCTTCTTGAGGAGGTGAATTTGATGAGGTAGTGGCTCTCCTCTGAATACTAGCAATGAATTCAATAACTCTAGAGCTTTCAACATCCTCTTCTTTTACATTCTCATTAGCTGCATGATTATTAACATCTTCTTGCAAAGTGGGTGTCAAACTTTTCCATTCATCGTGAACATAAACTTCACAAGCTTGAGGTAATGAACATGAAATGAAATTCCTTCTTGGAATAGCTTCATGTGCCTCCTTGGCTTTGGAGCATTCTCCATCATGTTTTCCATAACCAAGACCCAAATATTTATGCCCTTCCTCAAAAACATTTGGCTCAACTATGCCTTGTACATGTGTTTGCCTTTAACCGTTTACTTTCATAGCACATTTTCATCAAAAATTTGGACCTTATTCCTCTAGTGTGTCTCTCAAAAGCACGTACACATTCATTTTGAGAGGAAATTGAAGACATAAACCAATAGCTAATTCTTCTAACTAACCTTGACTAAAATGAGCTAAATTGTACTCTGATACCAACTTGATTTGAATATGGAAAAACTAGTTTTGTTGGGCTATCTCCCTCATCAGTTAAATAAAAATGTGTTTAGGATCGTCTAAAGTTAGCCAATTGGGAAGGGGTTTATGTGTCAAGATTTAAGTGTATTTTGTGAGAAATTTATGAGTTAATTAGCTTTTAAAAACTCATGTGTACAACAAATAAAATGCAAAATTTTTATTTTGGAAATTTTTTTCCCTCAATCCAGATTTCAATCATTGGACATGTAAGAGGAAGAAAGAGGGAATTCACTTTTCAAATTCTAGACCTTTTCTAAACCAAAATAAACTAGAGGTTCGGTTTTCAAATACATTCACTTATTTGGAAAATTTCTAGCTACCAAAAGTCCATATGCCAATCTACCTCCCAAGAAATCCATTTATTACACCACTGGTTAGTTTTTTGTCTTCCTATATTCTTTATCGACCTCTTCTAGTGATTCTTGAAATGTGGATGCTTAAATCCTTCCTAAAAATTTGATCTCTAAAACGAGAAGACATACAAGGTCATTTTAAATCATTCCTCTATCCAATTATAAAAACCAAGTGAATATTTATACATATTGATTTCTATCCCATAAACTGTACACTATAGGTCAATTTTTTCTTTTAACTTATTTAAATATTGTTCTAGCACATAATTGTTCAATGGTCTAATGAAATTTCATTGATAAAGGCATGATTATGAAAAACAATGTTGCATATTTCCATCAACAATGTTTACTTACATGTAAAACAATGTTGTCTCTGCTTTTATGTTATTTTGAGTTTGCTTTTAGTGCTGAAATTGGAATATATGATATTAATTTATGACTTGCAATTGTAGCTGCTGAGATACTATTCTTTTTCTCTAGACTATATTGTTATTTCTAGTCCTCTGGGTGCTTTCTTCATATTTTTTTTTTTTTACTAATTGAAGGGATTCGTAATTCTATACTTTACCATATTGCTTGTTGGTTCCATGTAGATTTAATTGACATATAATAGTTGGTTTCTGTTTTTGGGATTTCTGTAAAGTTTTTGGCACATCATATTGAATTTATATAATTTGTGTAGCTCCCTAACATTCAGATAGAACCTTCATTGAAAAATGTGAGGGGGGTTTCAAATTCACATTGGATAACACCCTCCTCTGGGATAAAAAAGTTTAAGAAACACAATAATAGAGAAACAATTAGTGACATCACCAAAAGATGTAGCCTCTTCAAGGTATCATATCCTCTCATCAAGGTCTAGCATGGACCTTAATGTCATAGACTTCTTTTGCCTAAAATGAATAAAAATTTCCTTGCAATTTGGCTTGCAACATTCATAATTCATGCTCATGGAACATGATTGTGTTGCAATTGTGATAACATCTACTGTATGCAGAAGCTTTAATAAAAAATGATTGAAAATGACATTTTTGCTCTGTTTTTTTCAAGATTTAAGGAAAATTACACCAAGTAGCTTCCAGCCTCATATGACCATCATGTCAAACTCATCTCAGGATATTGTGCAAGTAAGAGCCACTTAAGCAAGCAATCTAGTATACATGACTCTCCAATTTCAATTAGCAACAATGACAGTTCTAAGTATGGTGCAAACATTGCTCCAGATCCTCAATGGGACATGTTTGATGACAATAATTTGGGGAGTGAGAGAGGGAGATGGTAGGAGAAAAAATTCAAGGAATCCATGGGAAATTGAAAAATATATAACTAATAAGGTGAAGACACTTTGTAACCTAAGAGAGAAACCTGTTAGGAAATGGGTGAAGTTGGTATTACACACCTAATTGGATAACCTCGATGAGAAAACATTTCTCCCACTTTATTTGTTGGCATAACCTAGTAAGTGTTATTCACTAGCATGTATTTTGTAAAGGCCTTGACCTAGTTCCTATTCAACTCCATCCACTAGGTTGTAGAGGATTCCAAGCCTAATTTCATGAAAAGTAAGTTGGGGATGATCACATTGACCTGCTTGATGACATGTCTATGAACATTAACTACCTTGAACTATTTTTTTGCGTAGGGAAAGAGACACATTCCCATGTCTGAGCATGAAAACGTTCCTTGATATTGTTAATGCCTCTACTGTTTACTTCTACAAGTTCTATAGGTAGAGTATGTAAAGGGCCAGGTAGCCTCTGAATCTCATCTTTTATGAAAGGTGACATATCTAGTAAATGCCCCTACAGTCAATCTCTGGAATGGATCTAAATAGAATTTCTTCATTTTAATATCCATAAAACACAACAAATTTAAGGTAAACTATGTACATGTGTCATTTCTCCCACAAACTAAAGTGTATAATTGGTATATTTTATACCAAGTGTGCTCCCACCATGTAAAGCGTAATTTGGTGAACTTATCATTTTTATAATTTCTTTTTCGATTAAATTTAGTTTCACACATCAATTATTGCTTTGAAAGTTGTGTTCTACATAATTTGTGTACACTAAATTACAAATTGATTTTCTGAAATCTATTTTGTGTAAATGTCGACCAATAGATATATATCATGGAGGATGAACGACGAAGATCATCCGAATCCCATATGGAGGTTCAGGGATCGGGGGATGTTCACGGTATTTAAATATAATCTTAAATCTCCATACATGTGTGTACATATGGAATTGATTTTTTATTAACTTTGTGAGTTAAATTAGTTGTTAATAAGTTTTATATTTTAATTTTTAGGAGGTAAGAGGAGAAGGGTTTCTACTCCATCCATGGAGCGTGCCCATGGTTCAACCGGTTGAGGTATGGTTCACGCAATTTAATCAATGAATATGTATATGTATTTATATGTACACATGAATGTATTTTTCAATTGATTATAAATTCATATTTGTTTATGAAGCTTCTCCCTCGTCTCGAGAGGTTGGTGGTGGTTTAAATCCACCTAGAGGGCCATCAATGAGTGGTAGCAGGTTGCATGAAGGGGGTGATATTTATTCTCCCGAAGGCCAATCAACGGCTACTGGTTCTCAGCAGTGTCATGTTGGATAAGATGCTAACCAACAACGTCAAGGTTGCCATCAATTTCAATATTTTTTCATTAAATTTGTACAACTTTTTTTACATGTTTTTTTTATAATATACAAAATTTTATATATATTGATGCAGAGGTCGAAAATGTTCGAACTAGTGGTCAAAATAGACACAGGGCAGCCCGCTACATTCAAGAAGAAGGTTGTCAACCCAGCACAACTTATCAAGCCAAGATTACTGATATATCATGGTGATGCAGGGGCATTAGACACTGGCCAGCAATGTAGGAAGTTTTGTACACATGTTGTGGCTAGGAGGGTTTGGAAACATTCGAATTATTACAGCTAGGTGTCAATACCTTAGCTGATTGTAATTATTTAGATTAATTAGAGTAAGAGGAAGTCGAATAACTCAGTTTGTCTAGCTGTCAGTTCAGTTATTAAATAAATTGTAATTAGGCTTTTGGTTTCCTAAACGGTCCTCATAGAGGAACCGAAGAGTCACACTCTGTAATGTATATAATTGTACCCTCAGATGTACATGAGGGAGGGAGGAAGAATAGAGAAATTCCTACAATAAAATCTTTGTATTGTCGATTGCCCCAATTGAATGAATTTCTACTTTGTTGATTATCTAATTGCCTTGGAATGTTAATTGCGTGGTAATTCGTTTGATTGTGAGGCGTTTGTGTACTGACATTCCCTTCTCTGTCTTTAACTCCTGAAAGTGTTGGATAGCCCTGTGGATTTAATCCTGCGCAGGCGAAGTATCTACGGGAAATCGTGGCCATATAAGTCTTTTCTTATGATAACAGAAAACCGCTTTGTTTACAAAGGAACTCATTATTCGTTGATAATTAGAACTCTTAATCGTGTCGAAACCCAGAGTTAAAGTATACAACGGAGCCCATAAACTGGTGTGAACCATAGTTAGTTACTGTACGAAAACCACGAGTGGTTTCCAGTCTCTTCCGCACCGCTTTTGGCACTTGGGTGGTAATTCTGGAGTGAGTAGCGATTCCATTCAGCGTTAGACACGTGGCTTATACCATTGTTCCAAACCCATTGTTTGACTTGCGATTTCACGCATTATCCATTGTACCAGGACAACGAGCAAATTCAATGAGATCCGTTGATTTGAGAGAGGCCCATCGGACGACGGGCGCTTCACAAAGATACATGAGGTTTTATAAAGGAGCACACAGTTTGTTATAAGGGATTTATATAAAGCACGTGGAGGTGGGACCCAAACCCGGGTTTGTTCAACAGGTTATATGTTTATAAAGTGTTCATTAACATAAAGTTGGTTATTAATATAAAAGACAGGAGATAGATTTAAATCAGTATTATTGTTTTATTAAATAATATTCCAAAGTCGAAGGGGTATTCATATTCAAAGCGGTCGAATATGGTTATTTTCTCAGAATTGTTAAATAAATTTTAAAAAGGAATTGTAAGAGGACCACGTGGAGGCACAGGAAGAGCGTAGAGGAAAGGGAGTTGACTTTCAGTTGTGTGACTGCGTCATTTTTGGTATCAGAGCGTGTTGTGGAGTTGTTTTGCTGACATGGCAGTCCGAGTTGGAAGAGGTGCTGGCAGAAGGAGACATGTAGCCAACGCAGAGGTGTTGGGAATGTTGCAGAGGGTCGAGGCCAGAATAGATGCCATGGAGCATAGACAGCCCAAAGATCTTGAAGACATCAGTGAACCTGAAATAGAAGAAGCAGAAGAAAATGTGGAAATTCCTCCTGACATGAGGCTCCTTAGGACTATTCTGGGATCTGCAGTTAAGCCCAGAATTGAAGTGTCGAGTTATGCAGGGGGACTGAATCCAGAAGAACTAGTATACTGGATGAATGAAATGAATAAATTCTTCGATTATGAAGAGATAAGTGAAGACAGGAAGGTTAAGTTTGCAGTGACAAAGCTAAAAGGACATGCTTCACTTTGGTGGGATGGAGTGCAGGAAGAAAGGAGGAGAGTTAGCAAGCAACCTATCAAGAGCTGGACCAAAATGATGGCTAAGTTAAAAGGTAAATTCCTGCCTAGTGATTACCAGCTGACCTTGTATAGACAAATGCAGAACCTGAGACAGAGGTTGCTAACAGTAACGGAATACACAGAGGAATTTTACAGAGTAAGCATAAGGGCCGGGAAATTTCAAGATACACTATAGAAGACTGCCAGATATGTGAATGGTCTCAAGCTAGAGATCCAAGATGAGATTGGTCTTCTGTCTCCTAAGACAGTGGAAGAGGCCTATCAAATGGCCTTGAAAGCAGAGGAGAAACTCCTGAGAAAACAGTCTGCCAAGAAGAGAGGTACTTTCCGTGGGAAGGGAAGTCAGGGTGGTAGAGGAAAGCCTACACCCAGGGATGGAGCTGACAGTAGTTCACCTCAGAATGCATCTACAGAGGATGATGCAAGGGGTAGAAGGGGTTCCTACAGAGGAAGAGGAAGAGGAGGCAGAGACAGAGGCAGAGGTAGAGAATTGAGGTGTTATAGATGCCAGCAGGTGGGACACAAGCACTATGAATGTCCAGAGAATGTGGGTGCTGATCCAAGAAATGTTGTTGTTGCCTAGGCTAGAGAAGAAGCAGAAATTGAAGAAGAAATTCTTCCAGAGAGGGGAGAATCCTTGGTGGTAAATAAGGTCCTGTTGAAGCAAGCCAAAGAGGCCACTGAGCCTGAACAAAGGAAGACTTTGTTTAGGAGCATCTGCAAAGTCCAGGGGAAATGCTGCTAGCTAGTCATTGATAGTGGTAGCACAGACAATCTGGTTTCCACTAAGGTAATAGAGAAGCTGAAGTTGAAGACTAGGGAGCATCCAACTCCCTAAAGGGTGTCCTGGCTACATAAAGGACACTAGCTGGTTGTGAAAGAACAGTGTGAGAGAGCTGCAAATGGGCAAATACAAGGACAAATTTTTGTGTGATGTAATGCCCATGGATGTGTGTCATATACTACTGGGTAGACCTTGGCAGTTTGACAGAGCAGCAGTGCATGATGGCAAGAAGAACACTTACAAGTTCTTCAAAGATGGGGTACACCATACATTGATACCCATGGAAGAAGGAGAGCCATCTAGCAGAGTGATTGATCCAAAGACCTTGTTGCTAAGCGGGAAGGAGTATCTGCAGCAGATAGAAGAGGAAGAGGTAAGCTTTGCTTTAGTTTGCAAGCCTAAAGTAGTCCTTACTTCTACAAAGATTTCTAATTTACCAGTAGAGATACAAGAGATGTTAGACAATTACTGTGACATTGTTGTGGATGATTTACCTAATGAGCTGCCACCTATGAGGAAGATCAGCCATCAGATAGATTTTATCCCTGGTTCAAATCTGCCAAATAAGGTAGCCTACAGAATGACTCCCAAGGAAAATGAAGAAATCAGGAGACAAGTACAGGAATTGATGGACAAGGGACTGATTAGAGAAAGTCTGAGTCCATGTGCAGTACCAGCAGTTTTGAGCTCAAAGAAGGATGGGGGCTGGAGGATGTGTACTGATTCCAGAGCAATTAATAAGATCACAATCAGGTACAGATTCCCTTTGCCCAAAATTGAAGATCTAATGGATTGTTTGAGTGGTGCTAAATATCTCTCAAAGATATATTTGAAGAGTGGATACCATCAGATTAGAATAAGAGAGGGTGATGAGTGGAAAACTTCCTTTAAAACAAATGAAGGATTATATGAATGGATGGTAATGCCTTTTGGGTTATAAAATGCACCTAGTACCTTCATGAGGCTTATGAATGAAGTATTGAAAGAGTTCATTGGAAAATTTGTGATAGTGTACCTGGATGATATATTAGTTTTCAGCAGAACTAAAGATGAACATTTAAGGCATCTAAATCATGTCTTGAAGAAGCTGCACCAAGAGAAATTGCTGATAAATTTGAAGAAATGCTCATTAATGAAGGAAGAATTGGTGTATTTGGGTTTTTTTGTTTCTGCAGAAGTATTAAAGATGGACCCAGAAAAGGTTAAGGCAATTGTGGAGTGGCCTTCACCCAGGAATGTTTTTGAGGTAAGAAGTTTCCATTGACTTGCTAGTTTTTACAGAAAATTTATAAGAAACTTTAGTAAGATTAATGCACCCATAATTGAGACAATAAAGAAGAGTAAATAGCCATTTAAGTGGACTGCTGAAGCAAAGAGAAATTTTAAAGTTTTAAAGCAAAAGATAACAGAGAAGCCTGTTTTAATTCTGCATGATTTCACCAAACCATTTCAAGTAAAATGTGATGCCAGTGGGGAGGCCATCGGGGTTGTTTTGAGTCAGGATGATAGGCCTGTAGCCTATTTCAGTGAAAATTTAAATGACACCAGGAGAAAGTATTCCTCCTATGAGAAGGAATTCTATGCAATTGTTCAGGCACTGAAGAAGTGGAGACATTATTTGATGTCCAGAGAATTTGTATTGTACTCTGACAATCATGCTTTGCAGTATATTGTACAGCAGCCCAAGTTGAAACATAAGCATGCTAAATGGGTTGAGTATCTCCAAAGTTTTAATTTTGTTTTGAAACATATAAGTGGCCAAGCCAATAAAGTAGTTGATGCTTTGAGTAGGAGACATTTGCTTGTTCAAGAGACTAATTTTGAAGTTACAGGATTTAATTTTCTCAAAGAATTGTATAAAACAGATCCTGATTTTAAAGAATCATTTGAAGCATGTAGTAACCCTGTTCTAACAGATAGAAGTCAGTGGCTGGATTTTTTTCTGCAGGAAGACTTGTTATTCAGAAAGAACCAACTGTGTATACCAAAATGTTCCATGAGAGAAAATTTGATCAAAGAAAAGCATAGTGGTGGACTTGCCGGACACTTTGGTACTGATAAGACTTATGAGCAGCTGAGTCACTTTTATTTCTGGCCCAAGATGAGAGCAGAAGTGGACAAGTTTGTGAAGAATTGCAAGATTTGTCAATATGCCAAAGGAAGGAGCCAAAATACAGGATTGTACACTCCCTTGCCTATTCCAGATAGGCCTTGGGACATGGTGAGTATGGATTTTGTTCTAGGATTGCCCAAGACTCAGAGAGGGAATGATGCAGTCTTTGTTGTGGTGGATAGATTCTCCAAAATGGCACATTTTATTCCATGTTATAAAACTAGTGATGCCACCCATGTTGCTAACTTGTTTTTCAAAGAAGTTGTTAGATTGCATGGGTTGCCCAGGAGTACTGTTTCAGACTGAGACACCAGATTTGTGGGGCACTTTTGGAGAAAATTGTGGAAGAAACTTGGTACCAAACTAAGTTTCAGCTCAGCTTATCATCCCTAGACTGATGGACAAACTAAGGTTGTGAATAGAAGTCTGGGAAATTTGTTGAGGAGCCTTGCAGGAGAGCATCCCAAGCAGTGGGACCATATTTTTCCCCAAGCAGAATATGCATATAATGATTCACCAAATAGGAGCATAGGGCAGATTCCATTCGATATTGTTTATGGAATGCATCCCAGAGGAATATTAGAGTTAAGAAATCTAGGAAGAGCAGAGCTAAGGAGTGCAGATGGTGAGGAATTTGCTTCAGAGATCCAGGCCATACATGAACAAGTGAAACAACAACTACAAGGCAGCAGCATCAAATATAAAACCAAAGTAGACTTGAGCAGAAAGGAAGTTCATTTTGAAGTAGGAGATCAAGTTTTGGCACACTTGAGGAAGGAGAGATTCCCAAAGAAGCAGTATAACAAATTGAAGTTCAAAAAGATTGGGTCATGCAAGATACTTAGGAAGTTTTCTGCAAATGCTTATGAGATTGAATTGCCACCTGATGTTGGAATATCTCCCATTTTTAATGTTGTATATTTGTACCAGTATGAAGATGATGGTGCAGAAGAAAGATCAGCAGACAAGGAACAAATTGAGTGGAAGGAATAGCTACCTCCAGAACAACCTTTGCAACCAGAAAAGATATTGGACAAGAGAGTGTTCAGAAGGACCAGAGGACAAGAGTACTTTTAGTACTTGATAAAATGGAAGGAAAAACCAGAGGAAGATGCCACTTGGATGACTGAAGGAATGTTGCAGAAGATAGGCAGATTAGTGGAAGAGCTCATGGACAGGAGCCCATGAAGAAGATTGCCCTCAGGAATCTGATGCAGGGGCATTAGACACTGGCCAGCAATGTAGGAATTTTTGTCCACATGTTGTGGCCAGGAGGGTTTGGAAACATTCGAATTATTACAAATAGGTGTCAATACCTTAGCTAATTGTAATTATTTAGATTAATTAGAGTCAGAGGAAGTCGAATGACTCAGTTTGTCTAGCTGTCAGTTCAGTTATTAAATAAATTGTAATTAGGCTTTTGGTTTCCGAAACAGTCCTCATACAGGAACCGAAGAGTCACACTCTGTAATGTATATAATAGTACCCTCAAATGTACATGAGGGAGGGAGGAAGAATAGACAAATTCCTGCAATAAACTTTGTGTATTGTCGATTGCCCCAATTGAATGAATTTCTACTTTGTTGATTATCTAATTGCCTTGGAACGTTAATTGCATGGTAATTCGTTTGATTGTGAGGCGTTTGTGTGCTGATATTCCGTTCTCTGTCTTTAACTCTTGAAAGTGTTGGATAGCCCTGCGGATTTAATCCTGCGCAGGTGAAGTATCTACGGGAAATTGTGGCCATCTAAATCTTTTCTTATGATAACAGAAAACCGCTTTGTTTACAAAGGAACTCATTGTTCGTTGATAATTAGAACTCTTAATCATGTCGAAACCTGGAGTTAAAGTATACAACGGAGCCCATAAACCGGTGTGAACCATAGTTAGTTATTGTACGAAAACCACGACTGGTTTCCGGTCTCTTCTGCACCGCTTTTGGCGCTTGGGTGGTAATTCTGGAGTGAGCAGCGATTCCATTCAGCATTAGACACGTGGCTTAGACCACTGTTCCAAACCCACTGTTTGACTTGTGATTTCGTGCATTATCCATCGTACTAGGACGACGAGCAAAATCAACAAGACCCGTTGATTTGAGAGATGCCCATCGGACGGCAGGCGCTTCACAAAGATGTGCGAGGTTTTATAAAGGAGCACACGGTTTATTATAAGGGATTTATATAAAGCACGTGGAGGTGGGACCCAAACCCGAGTTTGTTCAACAGGTTATATGTTTATAAAGTGTTCATTAACATAAAGTTGGTTATTAATATAAAAGACGGGAGATAGATTTAAATCAGTATTATTGTTTTATTAAATAATATTCCAAAGTCGGAGGGGTATTCATATTCAAAGCGGTCGAATATGGTTATTTTCTCAGAATTGTTAAATAAATTTTAAAAAGGAATTGTAGGAGGACCACATGGAGGCACAGGAAGAGCGTAGAGGAAAGGGAGTTGACTTTCAGTTGTGTGACTGCGTCACATGGGAAACGAACATGGCAGAATGCACCTTACAAAGGTGTGAAAGACTTCATGAAAAATTGCAAAGAGATCTTGTGGCTTTGTCTCTACCTGCTGAGAGTCGACAAAGCCTTGAAAAAGTTACAGATTCATTGGGTGAAAATTCTATCTTAGGCCAATGACTGATTCATTTGTAGAAATGATGAGAAAGAGAAAAGAAACAGTAATGGGTCCAGATAAATTGGAGGATGTAAAACAAAAAGTTACAAAAGAAGTGGCCAAGTCAATGTTTAATTACAAGGAAGGGCCAAAAGGAAAAATGTTGAAGGTGCAGTATTTCAAGCACCCAGACATACCTTGTTATTTGTATGATAGGCACCTTGCGACGTATGGAAGGCTCCCATGGAACGATGAGGTTCCTGTTTATTTTGCACAAATGTTTTATGCAGAATTTTTTTTGGGTATGAAACCCAACTACAATGACCTTCCATCAGAATTTTTTGGGTCGAGGAAAGGTCGATTATATGACCGTAAGGGCGCTAAGCGAGATGTGGAGTTGCCTCGCCCTGAGCCGCCATTGGTGAGTCGACCGTTTCGGGTCAAAAATCTGCGATTAGAGATGGATGGGACTTCTCAAATAAGTCAAGAAGCAAGGGATGTTATGATCAAAAATGTTCATAGCAGATTGGGTGGAGTCGATCTTTGTTTAAATCGACAAAGAGCACGTGAAAATGCACGTGCCAATTTTGTGTATTGTACAGATGAGGAGATTGACAACATGAATGTTTAATATCTCCGAATATATGAAAAAAATTGTCGCAATGGTTTGCAAGACCTAATTTTTCATGAGGAAGAGGGCACCGGAACGATATGTGTTAGTGACCTTACGGTTTGAAATTATTTTAACATACATATACATGTGTACAATTTGTAATAAATACATTTGTATGTACATGTATACATTTATTTGTATGTGTACATTAATCTAACAAAAATGTATGATTATATGTTAAAACACCATTTGCAGTTCTCACACATGATGCGTGACGAAAATGTTAATATCACGTTCGGGACCTCTGGTTCAAACAATGCAAATGGGTCTGACCATCAAGATATGTTGGCAAATGTTAGTGTTTTTTAAGTGACTTTAAAATAAATAATTGTTGCCACACATGTACATGTATGTATATATATAATTTGATAAAATGTTTTAACAGGTACCGATTCCGTCTGATGCTTTTGGGATGGCGGTACCTTCTTCTTCCTTAGGAGATATACCTTCTACTTCATTGGGAGATGAGCCACAAGTATGGACAATTTTTCACAAGTTTAAAATTTATGTTTAAAAGTTATATATATATATATATATTCTACCTCAAAAAGTTCCATTAAAAATTGAGATATATATATATAGAGAGAGAGATCTATATTTTGAGTTATTTAAAATTTTTTGAATTTAGGTTCCTATAGAAGATTTCTTTAATCCACGGACTCTAGCGACGGAGATAGGAACATCCACAACATTTGAACAAGTTGTCTTTAGTTCCTTTTTTTAATATTATTGAAAATAAGTTTATATATGTACACATGAATTTTCATTTGAAAGTTTTTAATATATATATATATATATATATATATATATATATATATATTTAACTATTTAACTGTACATATATATTGTATAGTTTACCGCTGCAGATGTTCCTATGGGAGAACTTGTTCATCAAATGGAGAGGGAACCTCATGAGGTATTGCATGATTTTTTTGTTATATATATATTTTTTTACATGAAGTTCTAGATATATATATTCTCATTCATTTTTAAAACATCAAATTTTAATGTTCAAGTACATGTGCATTGTGTATGTAGGTTTCCCATGATGCTTCACATGATAGGGCACGGATTGAGACTCTGATAGGAAAGACGCTAGATCCATCTCTATTTGATGGACATGATTTGTAGATTTGATTTCAAGATTTAGATGGTCTTAAAATTTGTTAAACTTGATACAGTTTGATACTTGTGAGATCTACAATTTTTGGACGTATTTTATTACATTGTTAATATAATTTGTTTTATTTAATTTTTGGATGGTTTTAGTACTTTTGGCATGTGAATGTGAAGTAATGTTGTCATTTGAACTACATTTGGCATGTTATGTAATGACATGTGTTATAATTTGTTTTGTTTTTGAAATTTAAGTTTTGGATGCTTGGAGTACATTTGGCATGTGAAGTAATGTCGTGATCTATATTTTTTTGTTAAATTAAAAGTTAAAATTTTTGTATGGTTTCAATCTACATTTGGCATGTGATATTTAATGTTAAATGTTTTTATTGGATAGTTGAATTATAAATGGCATGGCATGTGAAGTTCTTAAAACTCAAGTTTTGGATGGTTTCAATCTACATTTTGCATGTGATATTTAATGAACTTTAAATGTTTAATGTCTTAATGTTGCACGGTATATAATCAAAAGGTTTTTAAAGCTTAAAGTTTTGGATGGTTTCAATCTACATTTGGCACATGTGGTATATAATGTTAAATGTTTCTATTGGATCTATTTGAACTATAATTGGCATGGCATGTGAAGTAACGATATATATAATCAAAAAGTTTTTTAAACTCAAGTTTTGAATGGTTTCAATCTACATGTCACATGTGATGTTTAATGTTTTAATTTTGCACGATATATTATCAAAAGTTTTTAAAATTTTAAAGTTTTGGATGGTTTCAATCTACATTTGGCACATGTGGTATATAATGTTAAATGTTTCTATTGAATAGTTGTTCACTATAGTTGGCATGGCATGTCAAGTAATGTTGCACAAATCCGTTTTGGATGGTTGAAGTACATTTGGAATTTTAAGATTGCTTTTGATCTCTACATGTAGTCTTGTTTGAATGAAAAAATTTCCAATAGGAAGAACATAGCTTTTCAATGAAACTAACCATGTATCAATTGAGCTCTAATTGAAAAAAGAGTTTAAAGAAGTAGATATATGTACAAATTATCCCTTTAATTTTGATTGGAAATATAAGTCTAGTACATATATATGTTTGTTGAATTTGGGTCAATGTCGTTAATGCACTCAAATAGGTAGCCTTGTAGATTTATTTACATTGTGGAAACTTTTTACCAGAAAATCCAACTAGTTTTTCATCAATGCACATAGAAAAACTACTTGGAAAAATTAATTGCATTCTAGAACATATCTAGATCCAATACAAGTAACATTTTTCATCAATGCACATTGAACATATTCGACCATTGGACAAACAAATTTTGTACTAGATTTTCAATCAGGAATAGAGATGTGGGTTAAATCCCACCAAAATTCGGAGAAGTGCTCCGAGTCTCTTGTTTGAAAGGAATTTTCTTACAAAACTATACTGCAGATGATTTATTTACATTGTGTCCATACTTTTTACCAAAAAATCCAACTAGTTTTTCATCAATGCACATAGAAAAACTAGTTCCAGTTAATTGCATTCTAGAACATATATATTGAGTACGTAAATAATTTTTCATCAATGCACATAGTAAAACTAGAACAATTAATTTCATTCTAGAACACACACACACAGATATATATATATATATATATATATAACAGTTTTCATCAATGCACATGTATAGAAAAGCTACTTTCAGTTGATACTAGAGCACGTGCTTGTACCAAAACAATTTGTACATGTGCAAACACTTGCACAAATAACATAAGCAGCTCAATTTTTAGTTGAGTACTGGAAGTTCTAAAACATATTTAATCCAAAGATAATAAATTGTTGGACAATTCACTCAAAAAGATTCTAATGGAATTCCATCCTCAATAATCCGTTCATGATCGGATTTTGACATTTTCCATCTCTTAATTTTTGATTTTTTCTTTGATTGAACTTCTATCAAATTTATGCGTGCTGCACACACCAAGTGACTATATTGACAACTTATGGAATCAAGTTCATAGTCTTCAAAGTAAAAAAGGTCTCCACTTTGATGAGTTTGTCTGAAAAAATAACCTTTCAGTATAATAGACCCTCTGTCATATTGAAATCCGTGATCATTATAGTTTTTTAATAATTTCTTTTTTAATTCAGTGCAATGCATCAAATAATACTTCACATTTTCATCGTTGTCAATAAGTTCAATTACAGCAAAAACATCTCCTGCACAATAAAATAAACTTAACAAAATTATACATATTTACATTTATTTCTAGATCTTTAAATCATTAGAAAGTAATTCAAATGTTACCTTCTCTAAAAATATCAGAAACTTGATCACCATCGAATGATATTGTAGTTTCCTCTGATTGCATTTCTTCAAACATTGCAACAGACATTTTTCCCTTTGTATCTAGCTCTGTATGTTTCCAATCATTCACATACATTTTGTTTTCACAAACATCATTGGACTTTGTGTTGTTTATGCAAACATCACAAAAACAAGAATATTTTATTTTATCCAATGCAAACACATTTCTGGACGACTTTGTTTGAATTGAATGCAATTTTTGAGTCCCTTTTATTGTTTCAACGTCACTTCCAATTCATCTATCTACGTCTTCAATTCCAATATGCCAGAAAAACCTTTATATGGAAAATCAGAAGAAGAATTTGTAAATATGATATCAAAATACAATCAAAGATAATAATTGCATGATAAATATACAATTTTTAAAATTAGATTTCCAATATAAATTAAATTGAACGTACCTTCACACTTCCCTTGATGGGTTAGTCTCATGGCTTAGAGCAGCGATGCACCATTGAACAACTTCTTCAACGTTCACAAGTCGGTTTGCAGAGTGGTTCATTTGATATCTTCGAAGTGCTCGTTTTATGCATGCTCCTACACTGTCATGTTCTCCTCTTCCATGGCCAGTCTCAAAGAAATTCCAACAATGTTTAATGCAAGTTTTCTTATGAAGACAACACAACCAAAAGAATGATCGTGCAGACTTGAATTGACCTACGCATCCGTCTAACCATATCCAATGTTCATTGAATGTTATTCCATGATTTTTCAATGAATCATAAATTTTTCCAAAACAATGTTGTACAAAACATGTATCATTTGTACGATCGTCACTGATATAAAAGTGATATTCTTTAATGATATGTCAATTTTCACTCGTGCTTTCTATATGATTGAAATTTTGTTCAGCATGTCTATATAGAATATGGACGAGCATGGAAACTTGGTCAGAATGATAGTATTCACTCTGAATTTATTTTTGTGGAACAAATGTGTAGTTTTTTGCAAAATCAATCACTGACAAAATGGTCCCTGGTGGTAAAAATTCACGAGATTTTTTGAATTGCAAGTCTTGTCATCAAGCTCTATGGGAATGCTTGGTGTATTTGTAAATTTCTGCCTCAAACTTTCTCAAAAAGTCTATCAGAAAAATTTCGTCTTCTAGTAATTCAATTCTTTTAACACTATTTTCACCTTGAACCGATGTATCGATATATTCATATCTCTTCCATTTCACTTTCATGTTGGACAATGATTGATCATTTATATCAATACGATATTTATTTTGAAATTTAGTCAAATTTCCACAATCATCGCATTTTTTACCACCAACACATTTCTTTTTGTAAAATAGTTCATCGCTTTCTCTTTCTCATAGAATTTGAGATATGAAATCATAGATAGTGGAAGGAGGAGGTGAATCCTTCCATAATGTTCTACCGAAATCAAGGAATGTGTCATAATATAACTCAAATTCCACATGATAACGGCAACAACAAGTGTCGCGTATGGTGATAGGTTTTACATACCATGGTTTTTGTTGAACAAAAGCACTGAGTGAAACATGAATTTGATGATTCTCTTCTTTGAACTTGTTGAATAACTATATATGAGTGGTTTCCAAGAAATATTTTTCATGTTTTTTGTACTGATTTCGTGCTATTATTCTTCGCATCACATGCCTTGCAGTTGGAAAAACACGCAAATTGTTCTTCCAATATTCATATATTATTTTTTTAACATTTTCTTCAAGTCTATCTTTGTATGGTTGCCTACAAATAGCTCTCCAACAAGTGATCTCATCATTTACATCTATTTGCAGCCGAAATTTCCGATGTTTGTGCAAAGTTTTTCGCGAGGTTCCTAGTGCTTGTGCCATAGATGTTACCAAATGATTCTCTTGAGTACTTGATGAAACCATTGCCATATGTATTCCTCTATGTACAATTGAAACATCTTTCTCTCTAGATCTCTTAATTGACTTTATAGCACTACTCATATTTTTTATCACATCTTCCTTCTTTTTTTTATCTTTGGTTAATTTTCGAATACCCAATAGTGTCGTAGCTTCTTTTAATTTCCTTAATGATAGGAGACCTTTCAACATTTGAGCCTGAACTGTCACCCACTCATTTAAGGAATAATTTTCAAAAATGCAGCTAACACGATATCGTATAACATGGTCAGGTTTTTTATCTCCATATGTGTGAGTGTCAACATTTTCTAACATCTCATTATCGATAGTGATTTCATCTGTACATATTCGAAAAAATAGTACATATTCAATAAATAACTAAATTAATAAATATATCTATAATTTCAATGATATGTGCATGTGTTTAATATATATATATATATATACCTTGAGATTCAATTTCTTTATTTGGATTTCCTTCAATATTTTCACCATCTTCAATCACTGGTTCAATATCTCTTTCACTTTCTCTTTCAAAATTTTGTATCTCATCATCAATGTTTTGAGGAATATCTCTGTCTGTTTACATTAAACAAAATATTTTTCAAATTAGTTCATCAAATAAAAATTAAGCTTCAAATTTTACATTAGGAAAATTTTAAATATATCAATAGATCATAATATTTACATTTACATACCTGCTTCAATTTCTGCTTGAGGTTGATTTTATTCTTCAATATTTTGAGGAATATCTCTGTCTGTTTACATTAAACAAAATATTTTTCAAACTAGTTCATCAAATAAAAATTAAGCTTCACATTTTACATTAGGAAAATTTTAAATATATCAATAGATCATAATATTTACATTTACATACCTGCTTCAATTTCTACTTGAGGTTGATTTTCCTCTTCAATATTTGAGAGGGCTTCTAACTTTCTTTTGCGAGATTGTTGTTGGAAATGATGCCACTGATGGCAAAGGAGATGGCAAAGGAAGAACACCTGAGGCAGCAACAAGGCAAAGGAGATGGCAAAGGAGGAACACCTGAGGCAGCAACAAGGCAAAGGAGATGGCAAAGGAGGAACACCTGAGGCAGCAACAAGGCAAAGGAGATGGCAAAGGAGGAACACCTGAGGCAGCAACAAGACAGAGAGCAGCATAGCAGCAAGATGTAGAGAGGGTCAAGCAGCAGAGACAGGGTCATTTAAAGAAGCAGAGGCAACAAAAGGAGAATTAAGGAGTAGCATCAGTCTAGGAGCAGATGAAACAAAGAGAGCATAAGACAAGTAGAGCATAGAAGAAACAAAGTCAGCAGGAGTCAGATGAGGTGCTGCAAAGTAGTGAGGACAGTAGAAGAGGGCCATTTAATAGCTGAGGAATGAGACAGAGTGATGAGGAACAATTATTCAAGTGGGAAGTCTGTGAAGCACTGTTGGGGAGAATACATCAATTCATTCTGCAGAATGTAGCAAAGTTCGAAGTTGAGGAAGAGAACTATTGAATTGAAGGCATAGAAGATCGGAGCCTCATAGGATTTGCTACAAGTATAACAGGTGGAGTGGATTCTATAGATGCAATAGAGGAAGGAGCACAAAGAAACTAAGACAACAGATATAGCAGAAAGGAAGAGACAAAGAAGTAACAGAGGCAGCAAAGGAGGCAGCACTCAGGCAAAGGAGGCAGCGCTGAAGCAGAGGAAGGCAAAAGAAGCACAGTGAAAGCAATAGAGGCAGCAAGAAGAATGTCAAAATGTAACAGTCATAGAAGCACAGTGAAGAATGTCAAAATGTAACATTCATAGTAGAGACAGAGGCAGAGCGACAGAAGCAGCAGAGGTAGAGACAGAGGCAGAGAGCCGTTATATAATTTCGGGAATCGCACACTCCAACCGGCGTTATACATATAATATAACACAAACATTATTCCGGGAATTGCTTCACTCCAGCGGCAAAGAATATATATAAACATATACAGAACGTATTCCGGGAATCGCACTCTCCAAACGGCATTATACATATAACTTATACAAACATTATTCCGGGAATCGCTTCACTCCAGCGGCAAAATATATATATATATATATATAAACATATATATCAGTTATATACAAGCAGAGCACTTTATATCTATATAACCAAAGGTTCTATCAAAACGAAATGGCTTATAAGGTGGGACCCCTCACCCAATCGCAATCGGAGAAAAGGTTCAATCGGCGAAGTTTTGTAATATGCTCCGATCAAGTGGCGGACCCGATGGAGTTATACAATGGAGTTAATTGGTTCAATCGCGTCCGAGATCTTAATCGCAATCGGAACTTTCCGATTGATCGCAAGTCTTTTGTAAAATGCTGCGATTGAAGTGGCGGACCCGATCCTATTATATGCGGGAGTTAATATATGCAAATCGCATCCGTGTTCTGATCGCAATCGGAACTTTTCTATTATGCGCCCCTTTTGATTATTTGTTTAAAGTTCGACTCATGGGTCTATAAATCATGGTTAATATATATTTGAGTTCCAAAGTCTAATCGATTTGACCGTCAATCGCACGAGAATATATGAGTTATGCATTGCGATTGGAAGTCCGACTCCGATGGAGGTATAAATTATAATTCAACGTGTTTGAAGTCCTTTCCCAATCGCACGCAAAGAACAAGCAAAGCAGAATCAATGCATTGGAAAACGTGTCAGGTGGGCCAAAAAGGGCATTCGTTAAGTATTAACAAGATTATTCATTGATTATAGTAGAAGCAGCAGTTTGTTTGTTAAAACCTTATATAAGGACGCCGGGAGTCGATTTAAGATTGTATTAAAAGAAGCTGTTGTATATATATAATGCTGTTGCGATAAGCTGCGTGGTCTGTAGACCCACGGGCCTCAGGTTAACGGGAGGGTGATTATTAAATTAATATAGTTGTGATATATGTATGTTCCAACTTGCGGAACTCACCACATCAAAAAGACACTCGTAGTATGAAAAGGGTTGGAATTCCTCCAGATTTACAGTCAGTGGATATAAAAGGCACATTTACACATATGCAAAAGAATTACACCACAACATCGTATATTTGTGAGCAAATGATCCGAAAGAAGATAAACATTACCGTAAAAGACAAAGACAAACAAAGAAAAGACAAATGCGAACCATCTAAAAAAGACTAAATGAGTTGAGTCGAGTTCTCATTTAAATTTGAATGTAAATGTTTTATTTAAATTTATATATTGTTGTGATGCATTGGCAAGTTCCCTAAGAGAGCAAATATCCCACCGTAATATTAAAATAAGCACCTACGCTTACATTTTTCCGAGTGAGTTGAAAAGAGATGAGAAGGCAGAAGGTAAAGAGACATGGCTGTCCATTTCAAATTCCCAGTAGAATACAAACAACCATGGAGCTAGTTTGTATAAACTAGGATAATATCCAAGGGGAGAAGGTTGACGAAAACAGAATGAGAGGAGAAGAGAGTGTGCAACAGAATTAAAGAGAGTTGAAGAGAATAAGAAATTTTCAAGAGGTCAGAGAGTGTGAATATAGAGAATGCAGAGTATGAATAATTGAGGAGAAAAGACAAGAATAAGGAGGAGCTGAGCAGAGAAGAAGAAGGGGCTGAGCAGAGATGATGCAGGTCTGATATGAGAATTGATGAACAGAAGAGAAGATGGTACAGAATAGAGCCGATATCCAAGGTAAATCAGCAAGTCTGTTTCTTTTGAAAGATTAAGGAAGTTGGAGCTTCCCTATCAAGTTGTAGCTTGATAGATGTCAGTTGTAGCTGACTGAGGTAGGAGCCTCCTGTAGGTTGGTGCCTGCAGAAAATTGATGGGAGTTGTGCTCACATCAAGTTGTAGTTTGATAAAATGTCAGCGAGTCACCTGAGGTTGGAGCCTCCTGTAGGTTGGTGCTTGCAGAAAAACAGTGGTGAGAGGGAGTTGGAGCTTGCCTTTGCATCACAACAATAATAAGATGTGGTTTTCTCCCTTTATGGGTTTCCACTTATATCTGGTGTCTCTATGCATGATGTTTATGTGTTGATGTGGTTTATCTCATCTGCTTAATACTTGCTGCTCTCATATTCAATCTGCTATTACATTAACAAATCTGTTTGATA